>WNGS01167440.1:7429-17664 GCA_020271785.1 Procambarus virginalis | reverse complement strand
TTGGGCACTCAGTTTAAACCTGTGTCCCCTAGTGCGTGTGCCCCTTGTGTTAAACAGCCTGTCTTATCAACCCTGTCGATTCCCTGAGAATCTTGAATGTGGTGATCATGTCCCCGCTAACTCTTCTGTCTTCCAACGAAGTGAGGTTTAACTCCGCAGTCGCTCCTCGTAGCTCATACCTCTCAGCTCGGGTACTAGTCTGGTGGCAAACCTTTGAACCTTCTCCAGTTTAGTCTTATGCTTGACTAGATAGGGACTCCATGCTGGAGCCGCATACTCCAGGATTGGTCTGACATATGTGGTATATAATGTTCTGAAAGATTCCTTACACCAAGTTTCTAAAGGCCGTTCTTATGTTAGCCAACCTGGCATATGCTGCTGATGTTATCCTCTTGATATGAGCTTCAGGGGACAGGTCTGGCGTGATATCAACCCCCAGGTCTTTCTCTCTCTCTGACTCTTGAAGTATTTCATCTCCAAATGATACCTTGTATCTGGTCTCCTGCTTCCTACCCCTATCTTCATTACATTACATTTGCTTGGGTTAAACTCTAACATCCATTTGTTCGACCATTCCTGCAGCTTGTCCAGGTCTTCTTGAAGTCTCAAGCTGTCCTCCTCTGTCTTAATCCTTCTCATAATTTGGCGTCGTCAGCAAACATGAGAGGAATGAGTCTATACCCTCTGGGGGATCATTTACGTATATCAGAAACAGGATAGGTCCAAGTACAGAGCCCTGTGGGACTCCACTGGTGACTTCACGCCAGTCTGAGGTCTCACCCTCACTGTAACTCTGCTTCCTATTGCTTAGGTACTCCCTTATCCACTGGAGCGCCCTACCTGTTACTCCTGCCTGTTTCTCCAGCTTATGCATCAACTTTTATGGGGTACTGTGTCAAAGGCTTTCCGACAGTCCAAAAAAATGCAGTCCGCCCACCCTTCTCTTTCTTGCTTAATTCTTGTCACCTGATCGTAGAATTCTATCAAGCCTGTAAGGCAAGATTTACCCTCCCTGAACCCATGTTGATGGGTTGTCACGAAGTCTCTTCTCTCCAGATGTGTTACTAGGTTTTTTCTCACAATCTTCTCCATCACCTTGCATGGTATACAAGTTAAGGACACTGGCCTGTAGTTCAGTGCCTCTTGTCTGTCACCCTTTTTGTATATTGGTACTACATTAGCAGTCTTCCATATTTCTGGTAGGTCCCCCGTTTCCAGTGACTTACTATACACTATGGAGAGTGGTAAGCAAAGTGCTCCTGCACACTCTTTCAATACCCATGGCGAGATTCCATCCGGCCCAACAGCTTTTCTCACATCCAGCTCCAATAGGTGCTTTTTGACCTCATCTCTTGTAATTTCGAACCTATCCAAGGTCACCTGGTTTGCTGCCACCTCTCCCAGCGCCGTGATATCTCCCTGTTCTATTGTAAAGACCTCCTGGAACCTTTTGTTGAGTTCTTCACACACCTCTTTGTCATTCTCTGTGTACCTGTCCTCGCCCACCCTAAGTTTAATCACCTGTTCCTTCACTGTTGTCTTCCTCCTGATGTGACTGTGTAGTAGCTTTGGTTCAGTCTTGGCTTTGTTAGCTATATCATTTTCATACCTTTTCTCAGCTGCTCTTCTCACACTGACATACTCGTTCCTGGTTCTCTGGTATCTCTCTCTACTTTCTGGTGTTCTGTTATTACGGAAGTTCCTCCATGCCCTTTTGTTCAGCTCCTTTGCTTTCATACATTCCCTATTAAACCACGGATTCTTCCTTTGCTTCTCTGTTTTTTCCTGTTGGGCTGGGACAAACCTGCTTACAGCCTCCTGACATTTTTGGGTGACATAGTCCATCATGTCTTGTACGGACTTGGTTCCGAGTTCTGTGTCCCAATGTATATCCCATAGGAATTTATTCATCTCCACATAGTTTCCCTTTCGGTACGCCAGCCCTTTGGTTCCCAGTTCTTTTTTGGGGGTGATAATTCCTAGCTCAACCAGGTACTCAAAGCTCAATACACTATGATCACTCATTCCCAATGGGGCTTCCAACTTACTTCCCTTATATCCGACTCATTTAGGGTAAATATCAAATCAAGCAAGGCTGGTTCATCCCCTCCTCTCATTCTTGTCGGTCCCTTAATGTGTGTGTGTGTGTGTGTGTGTGTGTGTGTGTGTGTGTGTGTGTTGTGTGTGTGTGTGTGTGTGTGTGTGTGTGTGTGTGTGTGTGTGGTGTGTGTGTGTGTGTGTGTGTGTGTGTGTGTTGGTGTGGTGTGTGTGTGTGTGTGGTGTGTGTGGTGTGTGTGTCTGTGTGCGCGCGCGCGCGCGCGCGCGAGAAAGGAACATTGAATGATCCCAAAGTCATTATATTTATATAATATATATATAAATATATATACAGTCTCCGTGGTGTAGTGGTAAGACACTCGCCTGGCGTTCCGCGAGCGCTATGTCATGGGTTCGTATCCTGGCCGGGGAGGATTTACTGGGCGCAATTCCTTAACTGTAGCCTCTGTTTAACGCAACAGTAAAATGTGTACTTGGATGAAAAAACGATTCTTCGCGGCGGGGATCGTATTCCAGGGACCTGCCCGAAACGCTACGCGTACTAGTGGCTGTACAAGAATGTAACAACTCTTGTATATATCTCAAAAAAAAAAAATTATATATATATATATATATATATATATATATATATATATATATATATATATATATATATATATATATATATATATAGCAGTCTTTCCTGTAGACATATGTTATTAAATATGACCGAAAAAGTAAGATTAATAATTCTAACACGAATTTTCTCAATTTTCCTTATGTTCTTTTTTACTGATGACGGTAAATTAAAAATCAATTCTCCAAATTCATTCTTTATTTCTAGTCTGACGCGACACTTGAGCGCGTTTCGTAAAACTTATTACATTTTCAAAGACTTTTAGTTTATCTACACAACTTATGCTTTTATGAAACAAACATTGGCTCTTATACCTGCATTTGGGTGAGGTGATGTAATACATTAGTGGGGTGAAACACAGAACATGGAAAACGGGGTATAGATTTGTAAAAGTAGAAGTCGGGTCCCAATAGAACTGCAGAAGGCCTATTGGCCCATATTTCTTGATGTTTCTATATTGGAGCGGAGTCTTGAAGTGGGTAGAATATAGTTGTGCGTTAATTGGCTGTTGATTGCTGGTGTTGATTCTTGTCAACACCAGCAATTGGCTGTTGATTGCTGGTGTTGACAAGAAGTCAACACCAGCAATCAACAGCCAATAACGCACAACTATATTCTACCCACTTCAAGACTCCGCTCCAATATAGAAACATCAAGAAATATGGGCCAATAGGCCTTCTGCAGTTACAGATCTTCTTCCCTTTAGCTTATACCCATTGTTTCGTGTTCTGTGTTTGTTCTCACCTCACCCCAAACCATATTTATATATATATATATATATATATATATATATATATATATATATATATATATATATATATATAATATATATATATACACACACATATACACACACATATACACACACACACCTACCTGTCGCTGCTCCAGCGTGGCGAACTTATAATCAGGCAATCGTCCCTAACGAGAGTAAATTGTCGAGGCTGAACATTGTCACTTCATAACGTCAAAGAGACTGGTGGTCTGGTTGGTAGGTCGTGTCGTGAAGCTCCTCCCATTGGTTACACTGGATCACGTGACCAGTAGAACATGGTCATCAGCTCTTTTCCCCAAAGCAATCTTGACTAACGATACATTAAAATACAGGAACAGAATGACAGAAAAGCTTATGTATCTTAACATATAGTATTCATTGGTAGTCCTTCAAGTCAGTTGTGGATTAGAATAGCTCACGAAGCTTCTTGAGTAATGACGGACTGTGGTTGTTACAGATTCAGCTACTCGGAACAAGTTCCAAGTAGCACGGGCTATGGTGAGCCCGCAGTGGACTTACCCGGCACAGGAGCGGTGCTGTGTAGGACAATCATATGCGAATTGTGGTGGTGTAACAAATCCTTATACAACCTCCCACACACTCATCCTTACACTCACCCTCCTCCTCCTCCTCACTCACACTAATCCTCACTCTCACACCACCACAACTGTCAACCACAGTTCCCCCTCATCATCTCTCCCTTAATTACCAGGCGTTGAGTTTTGCCTTCCCCGCCTAAAAAGACACCCTGCCAGAGTGAGGAATGAACCCAACTCATTACGGGATAAAGAATAGCGATCTTCTATTCTCACGTTTTATTTCGAAATTATAAATGCGTATTTATGGCCGCTGGTTGAGATAAGAGCCAGACTCTGTTGCTTACCGCGTGAGAGTGATTAAAGTGTAGCAATTTATTGCAGTGATGCAATTTGAATAGTTTTCCGCAAAACGGTAGGGAAGTTATTTATTGAAATGCACCTGTTACCCCTTGTGATGTACATGTTTGAAAAAACAAATTAATCAGAGACCTTAAGGTGTCGTGATCCGATTTTATGGTTTCTGACTTATATAAGTGGCCGAATGTGAATCCAGGAAAGAACCTTGATGGCAAACATCGGAATGACGACACTCTCCATAATAAACATAGGAACAAATCCACAAGGGCCGTGACGAGGATTCGAACCTGCGTCCGAGAGCATCCCAGACGCTGCTTTAATCGACTGAGCTAAGACATGGTCAAAAGGAGTTGAAACCGAAGTTCTACTGAACTTACTGGATCCTACAATCGTAGCTCAGTCGATTAAGGCAGCGTCTGGGATGCTCTCGGACGCAGGTTCGAATCCTCGTCACGGCCCTTGTGGATTTGTTCATTTGATGCATCACGCAATTGTGATTTCTGTATGTAATAAACATAGGAATTTGCTCACGAACCATACTGATGTACAAAATAATAAACTAGATTCACAAGATGCACACGAACAATCAATGGAGCAATTAGGCAGGAGAAAAAACTTACTGAAGACGAGATTAGGCTTGAGAATCAAAATGATTTAAACAAACGTGAATACGGGCAGACACCTCACCTGTCACAACAGTACTACAGAGAAGTAGTTACAGACAGTATACCACAGTAACGTGACTTAACATTTGACGCCCATCACACACATCTGAAATCAGAAGGAATTATATCTTATAAAGTTGAGGCTTCTCACCAGCTGTCAAGAAACTTGTCTAAGGCATTGACTGATGCCGATCAAGAGCTCGAGAACTTCAAGACGAAAAGAGACTTAAGGAACAAAAGTTTATGGGAGTAACAGAGACGGTGAACAAAACCATGAGGATCTGAACACTGACGGGGGTTCACAATAATCTTAGTAATGAACAACTGAACTTGCTTACGAATCCTACTGAGTTACAAAATATATATCCAGATGCACACGAGCGATTAAGAGTAACGAACAACGAATTACACAAGTAACGAAATTTTCGTAGAAGTAAACAAATATTACACATGATTTGCTACAGTGTTTCTTCAAATCCCACAGAGCAGAACACGAAGATCTCACCTCAGAGCCGCCGCATGTAAACACAAACTTCACTACGATGTCAAGAAAATGTCCAGATCAAGAAAAGTTTAGAGCCAAACTGATGCATGTGAAAACTACCATTACCGGAATAACGAAAATAGGCATTAGAATAAAAAAAAAGTATATGGAGGTCCTTGAGGAAAAACTTCTAGCTTGGTTTGGACCTTAAAAAACGAGTGTAAAAATGACGTTGCTGAGATTAAACAGCAGCATAAAAGTCTAAAAAACTATCAGTCTGATAATGAACCTAACATCGTAGAAACGACAGGGAAATCTCTTCAGCATGGAAGCCTAACGCCCAGGACAAGAGATGTTTCAAGACCCATAACAGTCTTTTCTAGTTGCTCCACCTCCAGTTTCATTCTGAATCGTTATAGTATTTGTTACAGTAAACTATTCCCAATCAAGATGCACTTTTAGGATCACGTCCTCCCAGCGACTATAAGAAATATTGCCGGAACAACCGTGGACATCTTCAAGAGAAAAGTGGACTGTTTTCTAAGAGAAGTTCCGGATCAGCCGGGCTGTGGTGGGTATGTGGGCCGCTCCAAGCAACAGCCTGGTGGACCAAACGTTCACAAGTCAAGCCTGGCCTAGGGCCGAGCTTGAAGAGTAGAAGAACTCCCAGAACCCCATCAAGCAGGTATCCCAGTCTGGTGAAGACCTTGGAGGCTTGTTGACAGTCTGTGCAGGTAGGCTGACTTTTATACAGATGAAGTATTATCTCACATTACCCCCCAGCAATGATTTTAATGTTGTATGGTTAGAATATCGATCATCACAGTTTTACTACAAGAACACATCATTGATATTTTATTACGAGTCGTACCTCTGTATCCATATAGCTATGATTCATTGTTTGGTAACAGCCACCTTCCTTGTTAGCTACAGCAAATTTTAGCAATGGCAACGGTTACTAGTATATACAGCATTACTATTACGTTTTGGTGCTGGTAAAAACAAGGGGTTCCTAGTCAGTACTCCAATTCTATAATGACGCTTTCTCCTGATAATTCAATATTTTCTCTTCGTCTTTTATTCACTACGATCATATATTATTTATCATTATCAACATCTTATGTTATTTACCTTTGCTAAGTACTATTAAAGTATAGTCAGAGGAAGAAAACAACTCCGTTTTTTACACACAAAAAATCCTGGTTTGTGCCTCGGAGAGGCTACGGGATCCAGTAAGTTCAGTAGAACTTCGGTTTCAACCCTTTTTATCCCTGTCGTAGATCAGTCGATTAAGGCAGTGTCTGGGATGCTCCCGGACGCAGGTTCGAATCCTCGTCACGGCCCTTGTGGATTTGTTCATTTAACCTCGTTTTTTATTTGTTTAACGAAAAGCAACACCGGCGGCGCAATGTATTCCAAATAAAAATGCAAGGTAAGTGAAAACACAAGAAAATAACACTAGTAATATGAACCAAACAATGGTAACATTACAATTATAAAAAAAGGCATCAAGCCAGATCTAACTACTGCCCTCTCAAAGGGGTGAAACTTACTCCCGGGCACCTATTTACTGCCAATTGAGCAGTCGCATTAGGTGAAAGGAAACGTGCCCAACCATTTCAGTCCCGCCCGAGATTTGGACCCGAGAGTCGAGAACGAACCCAAATGGCTCCAGAGCCATGAGGGCACTGCGAGTCTATCACACTGACACTAGAACATTAATGACCAAACCACACATCAGAAAATGAGGAAACGACGACGTTTCGGTTCATCTTGGAGCATTATCGAGTCCATCACACGACTTAATAATGGTCCATAAACTCTAGTGGCAGCCGAGAGGTCAGACCCCATAAACACTAGTAGCAGCCGAGAGGTCAGTCCCCATAAACACTAGTAGCAGCCGAGAGGTCAGTCCCCCTAAACACTAGTAGCAGCCGAGAGGTCAGTCCCCATAAACACTAGTAGCAGCCGAGAGGTCAGTCCCCATAAACACTAGTAGCAGCCGAGAGGTCAGACCCCATAAACACTAGTAGCAGCCGAGAGGTCAGTCCCCATAAACACTAGTAGCAGCCGAGAGGTCAGTCCCCATAAACACTAGTAGCAGCCGAGAGGTCAGTCCCCATAAACACTAGTAGCAGCCGAGAGGTCAGACCCCATAAACTAGTAGCAGCCGAGAGGTCAGACCCCATAAACTAGTAGCAGCCGAGAGGTCAGTCCCCATAAATACTACTAGCAGCCGAGAGGTCAGACCCCATAAACTAGTAGCAGCCGAGAGGTCAGTCCCCATAAACTAGTAGCAGCCGAGAGGTCAGTCCCCATAAATACTACTAGCAGCCGAGAGGTCAGTCCCCATAAATACTACTAGCAGCCGAGAGGTCAGTCCCCATAAACTAGTAGCAGCCGAGAGGTCAGTCCCCATAAACACTAGTAGCAGCCGAGAGGTCAGTCCCCATAAATACTACTAGCAGCCGAGAGGTCAGTCCCCATAAACTAGTAGCAGCCGAGAGGTCAGTCCCCATAAACTAGTAGCAGCCGAGAGGTCAGTCCCCATAAATACTACTAGCAGCCGAGAGGTCAGTCCCCATAAATACTACTAGCAGCCGAGAGGTCAGTCCCCATAAACTAGTAGCAGCCGAGAGGTCAGTCCCCATAAACACTAGTAGCAGCCGAGAGGTCAGTCCCCATAAACACTAGTAGCAGCCGAGAGGTCAGTCCCCATAAACACTAGTAGCAGCCGAGAGGTCAGTCCCCATAAACACTACTAGCAGCCGAGAGGTCAGTCCCCATAAATACTACTAGCAGCCGAGAGGTCAGTCCCCATAAATACTACTAGCAGCCGAGAGGTCAGACCCCATAAACTAGTAGCAGCCGAGAGGTCAGTCCCCATAAATACTACTAGCAGCCGAGAGGTCAGACCCCATAAACTAGCAGCAGCCGAGAGGTCAGTCCCCCCTAAAAACTAGCAGCAGCCGAGAGGTCAGTCCCCCCTAAACAATAGTGGCAGCCGAGAGGTCATTCACCCCATAAACACTAGTGGCAGGCGATGAGTCAACGTGGCTAAAGTATGTTGACCAGACCACACACTAGAAGGTGAAGGGACGACGACGTTTCGGTCCGTCCTGGACCATTCTCAAGTCGATTGTGATGAGGGAGTAGAGACAGGCAATACATAGGCAAGAGAGAGCTGAGGAGCAAAGTAAGGTGTAGTAGAGGGGATAGTAATAATAATAAGAGCTGCAGAAGGCCTATTGGCCCATACGAGGCAGCTCCTATTATAACCACCGAATGAGAACGAGATAGGAATAAGAAAAGGATAGGAAAAAGAAGAGTATAGCAAGAGAACGTAGGAGAAGATATAAAGAAAAGGATCAAAAACATCAGCAGCATATGCCAGGTTGGCTAACATAAGAACGGCCTTTAGAAACTTGTGTAAGGAATCTTTCAGAACATTATATACCACATATGTCAGACCAAACCTGGAGTATGCGGCTCCAGCATGGAGTCCATATCTAGTCAAGCATAAGACTAAACTGGAAAAGGTTCAAAGGTTTGCCACCAGACTAGTACCCGAGCTGAGAGGTATGAGCTACGAGAGAGACTACGGAATTAAACCTCACTTCGTTGGAAGACAGAAGAGTTAGGGTGGACATGATCACCACATTCAAGATTCTCAGGGGAATCGACAGGTTGATAAAGACAGGCTGTTTAACACAAGGGGCACACGCACTAGGGGCCACAGGTGGAAACTGATTGCCCAAATGAGCCACAGAGATATTAGAAAGAACTTTTTTAGTGTCAGAGTGGTTGACAAATGGAATGCATTAGGAAGCGATGTGGTGGAGGCTGACTCCATACACAGTTTCAAGTGTAGATATGATAGAGCCCAATAGGCTCAGGAAACTGTACACCTGTTGATTGACGGTTGAGAGGCGGGACCAAAGAGCCAGAGCTCAACCCCCGCAAGCACAACTAGGTGAGTACACACAATCACACTCACTCTCACTCACTCTCTCACTCACTCCCTCCCTCGCTCTCCTCTCACACTCGCTCTCTCTCACACTCTCTCTCTCTCACACTCTCTCTCTCACGCTCACACTCTCTCTCACACACTCACACTCTCTCTCACACTCACACTCTCTCTCTCACACTCACACTCTCCTCTCTCACACTCTCACTCTCTCTCTCTCACACTCTCACTCTCTCTCTCTCACACTCTCACCTCTCTCCTCTCACACTCTCACTCTCACTTAGAATGTTAAAAAGAGATAAACAGGGCAAAAAGAAACTATGAAGTTTGTATTGTACGGCAAGCAACAAAAACAAATTTTAAAGTTTTATTTCAGTTTATCGAACAAAGATTAGGGTAAGGATAGGTCCATTAAAAGCTGGCACAGGTCAGATAACTGATAATGACAAAGAGATGAGTTGTATTTTTAATAAATATTTTTTCTCTGTATTTACTAAAGAGGAACTTAACAATATGCCTGCAGCCAAACAAGTCTCTGTGGGTGGGGACGAGGACAGGTTGGCTAGTTTAGCAGTTACCAGGGTAGATGTTATTAAACAAAAAGTAAAACTCAAGCCAAACAAATCCCCAGGCCTGAACGAAGTGTTTGCCAGAGAGATTAAAGAATGCAAAGAGGAACTTTGCAAGCTGTTGTCTACTACATTTTTATTAAATCATTAGAGTCAGGCAGAGTGCCAGAGTCGTGGAAGGTTGCTAACGTGGTACCAATTTTCA
>WNGS01167437.1:6824-17430 GCA_020271785.1 Procambarus virginalis | reverse complement strand
TCGTCTACTAACCTAAGTATAGGCTTCCTGACCCCAACAACAGGAATAAACCAACATTACATCTTACCCTGAACAATATTAATATTATTCACCAAAGCTTAAAGGCCAAAACTTGTTAAATTTGAAATCCAGTGGAAAAAATCTTCAGGGTAAATAGGGGGGACCTTGACAAGCGCCGTTTTCTGTCCTTGTTGAGGCCACTTGAGCATTAGTTGCCCTCGGGCAAATTCAAGTAAATACATTACAGGGTGAATGAAAAATCACACCCAGAAGTGACTCGAACCATACTCCCAGGAGCAACGCAACTGGCAACTGCTCTGGGAGTAGTCATCTACACAAAGTATTGTATATTAAGGTTAATTTAATGTATTATTATTAATATGGAACTAGCTATGCTGGGCCATAGATTTAAAATATTTGTACAGTAAAATTAATATAATAATTTAATGAGGGTTCGAACCTATGCGGTGGGTGTTCCCATGTGTTAGTAACTAGACCATGACATAGTAAAAGAATTGCAACCCGGAGTTCTACCGAATTAATGTTTGTTAATGTTATGTGCATGTGTGGGAACACTCACTGCATAGATTCAAACCCTCATCACTGCTCCTACGGATTTTCTCATTGATGCAATCATGTTAGTGTGATTACTCTGTGTATAATATTGATACTTATTAAAACACTTATGTGAGGTAGCTTCAAACTTTTCCATTTTTGTTGCTAGTTCATTATGCCTTGGCAGCCTTGACAGGCCGCTCTTGCCCTTTGTGCCAAAATGGACACCTATAATACACCTATAATATAGCAGTGTCTCCTGGTTATGATGGAGGTAATTAATGGTGGTAGATAGCCAGGCACCAATACAGGTGAGATATCGATAAATGAGATCATAATAGTTATTGAGGCAGGGTGAAGTATGTAGTATCTGATTTTAGAGAATGAAAATTGGTTACTTCTTTATTTTTCCTTGACATTTGTTTACTTCCTTTCAGTACCACTGTTGCGGGGCCCTAACCTTCAGCCAATGGGGAGACAGCCAATGGTTGCGTGAAAACCCAGGCATCAATAACACTGTTCCAGACTCCTGCTGCAAGTCTCCCTCACCTTACTGTGGTGTCAGGAATCATCCTTCCAACATTTGGTACAATGTAAATATCAGTATGTTCTCTCGTATGGTAAAATGTTTAAATGAGGCTGACTCACGCTTATTATACTCTTATGGTACAATCTTTGTTCACAACCTATTTACTGGCTTCCTGTCTCTGAAAGTGGGGAAGATTACTATTATTTATTAATTTTACAATGGTGGGTATAGGAACAGACAACTTTGACAAATTTTTCCCTGAAACACGACCTGCCAATTAATTTACAAACGGGTATTTGATTACTGTTGGGTGAGCAGAGGTAAACGGTTGAGGATTGCAACTAGTCAATCCTCCCTCGCCAAGACTTGAACCCAGACCAATTTGTTTGCAAGGTGTTGGGTAAGTGTGTGACCACTATGCCCTCAAGGACTTATCTAAGTGGCATAGAGAGGCAAGGAAGTTGATGGGGTCATAATAAGTTCATCCAGGTGTCTTGGCATTTGCAGCTTTGGTGGTTGTGGTTCCATAAGTATTATTATACTGTACTTGGGTTATCTTGAGATGATTTCGGGGCTTAGCGTCCCCGCGGCCCGGTCCTCGACCAGGCCTCCTTATTGTTACAAACCCCCAGGAAGCAGCCCGTAGCAGCTGTCTAACTCCCAGGTACCTATTTACTGCTAGGTAACAGGGCATCAGGGTGAAAGAAACATTTTGCCCATTTGTCTCCGCCTCCACCGGGGATCGAACCCGGAACCTCAGGACTACGAATCCAAAGCCCTGTCCACCCAGCTGGTGAAAAGCATTTCGTATTTTGTTCTATATTTAAACTTATTTTACAGTTTACATTTTTTGCTTCTTTGTTTTTCCACTTTCAAACTCTGGAAAAGTAGAGTAAGTTTAAGTTATTTATCTTATTCAGTATTTTCAAGTCCCAGTTGGGGCTTTTATCAAGGCTTGATTATACAGAACAATTAAAAATGTAATAAATATGGTTGAATACAGTAAGATTTTGTACTTTTTTTTTTATTTTCATATACAATTCTTACATCCTTGTACAGCCACTAGCACGCACAGCGTTTCAGGCAAGTCCTCAATCATATGTTCCCCGGAATAGGACCCTACCAAATCGTTTAACAGCCAGGTACCCAATTTACTGTTAGGTAAACAGAGGCTACAGTTAAGGATTGACGCTCCGTAAATCCTTCCCGGCCAGGGTACGAGCCCAGAACAAAGCGCTCGCGAAATGCCAGGCGAGCATCTTGCCAACTACACCACAGGGACTGTTTAACAAGGTAATGTAAAATATGTATGCCACAATATAGCTGTACTTTTGTTAGCACAAGATTTTAATTTAAAAAAGCAAAACAGCATTGAATATAATGAAATGGCAATCTCTGGGCAAGCCTTGGTGGCTCCCTGAAGCTATATGCCGAGATGGTTACCATCTGATGGGTCACATCAGTTCTAGAGGCCTACTGGGGACTGGAGCTAGAACCCAGCCCACCCTCACTAAAATGCAGGAAGTGGTGACATTTATTTATATAAATGTCAACACCATATATACATTAAATAGTATATACAGTACTGTATATAGATTTAAGAATGCTATGACACATTAGGCAAGTCATTGATGTATATAAGAAATAGGAAAGATCCCAAGATGCTGCCTTTGTAGCACTTTTACGGTTAATAGTAGTGGGAAAGGTTGTCATTGATGGGTACATATTAATGTCTATTATTAAGATGTGATTGGATACCAAGACAGGGTAAGGTATGTACTTGGTATCTAATTTTAATGATAATGCCTACAGTTTTATGAACCTTGTTTTCTTTTTTGTACTGTATATGGCAATGGAAATTCAGCTTATCAATGTGGACGCCAAGGGCTGTCTTATCTTCTTTGTTCTTAATTTGGGGTTAATAGAGGCATCGGGTAAAAGTAAACATACTGAAACGTTTTTGTCCCGAGTGGAAGTCAAACTCAAGACCTTAACTCTGAGAAATAACTCTTCTACATTTTATGCTGTAACTTAACCTATGCTTTATTAAGAATCATGATAAATTGAAGGTTCTTCTTTGCCAGGGCTGTATCCATCAGTTTGAAGACGAGCTTGGTCGACATCTGCTGATTCTTGGGGCAGTTGGTTGTGGTATCTGTCTGATTCAGGTCTTTGGAATGATCCTCTCCTGCTGCCTGTACATAAAACTAAAGGATGTTGATGAAAATTATTTTTAAGGGACACATACACTGAATGTTACAAATAAATCTGATATAAGAAAATGGGCATTAATTTAGGCAAAAGCTTTGCAGTAAAAAGCAAATGTATACAGTACAAGGTATTCATTACCAATATTTTAAGAAATTGGGAATAAGATTTAGACAACATATTCAGTATGAGAAGGAATATCTGAAATTTGAAATCGGTTTGAAGAGAAAAGCTAAAAACTATTTAGGGAATGCATCTTATTATTTTTTAGAAATTGTTGTTTTTTATAGAAAATACACACAAATTAGCTGTCCTACGAGGGCTTGATTAGATCTTCATGAAGAAGCAGTGGCAGCAGAAATTGCAAGTAACATGTATATGATAAAGATAGTGAAGCTAGGAAATTTACAATTTAAAGCAAGAATAAAAATAATGGCCATTTTAGAATAATCTACCGACGAATTTATTATGGAAAAATTGGTTTAAGCCTTTTATAACATATAGAACTCAAAAGCACCTTTGGTATGCTTTGAGAGTTAGAGGCACTCGTGGTAATTTTGAAAAATAGCAAATTGTCTACAAATAACATAGAATAAATGATGTCACATAACTCAGTGCCAAAAGTCCATTGGTACAATTCAATAAATGATACCGATAATGAAATGGTACTTAAAATGATGCCTAGCATAAGATAAATAAGGTTTAAGAAAAATAAATATTGCCAAGAGATTAAGGGTAGAAATAAATTAGCTTAATGAGTTTATTTCGTTAAATCTAAATACAGTGTATGCATAAAGAGGACAAAAATATTTTTCATTAGTATATTCCTCCATAGCCTATTAAAAATCTGTCATGAGAATTAATCTCCGAGAGAATTTATTTTAAACAGATTTATTTTTGTATGGCAATTTCCACATCTAATGAAGTAAATTATATCATGACTACGTAACTGAAGACAAAATAAAGTTTTGATACAATGTAATCTACATATATATTTTGTGTATACAGTAATTTTATTTTAGATGTATATTGAAACATTAAATTATAAAGAATTGTAGCATAATATTTAGGACTTTTGAAATACACGGTGACACTAACAATGCTGTTCTTCTCAACTTGTTGCTATATTTTTATAATTACTTGCCGTTATAAAAGTGTCGAACCTTTATTTTAATGTTGTAATTATTACAGATTGTCATTCCCTTATATTTAAAACACTGTAGTTATTACAAATTATTGTTAGCTTACTTTAATATACAGTACTGCAATTATTACAGATCGTTGTTCCGTTGCTGTAAAACACTGCAGCTATTACAGGTTGTCCTTTTCTTTCTTCGTTACACAGAAATTATTTTTTTATATTAAATACGATAGCTGTATGGCATGTAATGTAGTTTAATATTATGAAGTATATCGACTGTGTTAGCACATTGGAAATTTGATGAGTGAGATTCCATTAATAGTGTGTACCTATTGACTGCAAGATGAACAATGCTTAACAAGAAATAGATTATACACTTTTTGTTAAGCTACAACCAATGTTCATTATAATGTGCATGTGAGAGCTATGTTATAATTTAATGTACTGTACAGTACTATATTTCTGAGTACTTCTATATGGTAGTCTCATTGTACATATGTAAATATTGTATGTGTAAGATATAGTACATAAACAAGGATAAAAATTCCTTACATGGAAAAATGTCAAAATTATGCAGTGTTTAATACTGTACTGTAATTTGTTTTAATTTAAAAGTAATGCAATGTGCAATAGAGTATATAGAGCTGCCATTGCCTGTGTGATATTACAGAAAGATTTAATGTATTTATTGATAAAAAACAATGTATATAGTTTTTAATATAAATTAATACAAAATGGGTGCATAGAACACAACATTTTCAGAGATACAGTAGCCGATTTAGTATGAGATTATTATTTGAGTTAAATCAAATCTATTAAGTACTTAAAACTTATCAGCCTATTTTAATATAACTATATTACTGTGTTTGTCGTATAAGAATACTGTACTGTTACAGTCGAGATATTGCATTGCAGTTTAAGTATAGCTGTGCTAAAGTGTTTGGTAACGGGTTTATACACAGAAGTGTATCCAGCTTCCATGTGTGTACACTGAGTTTACTTCAGAACTGTATAATGTTCAGGACTAAAGTATACTTGCTGGTTGGTCAGTAAGCTATTGTGGTGGCCTTAATAACCCTCCAGAGGATGATACACCTTAAACCCAACACCAAACTAAAATGTTTGCCGTTGTTTATTAATGAAAATAAAGTATCCATCATAAAGCATTGTTTAAACACGTAAAATATTATTAGAAATCTAGGAAACAGTAAATGCTTTTAGACTGTTAAATAATAATATATTAAGAGTACTACAGTACTAAAATAAATTTGGTATATAATGTAATTCATTTCTAACTACTGTATTGATTTAAAAAAAAATTGGCAACAATTGATAACAAAAATGTAAACTAAATAAATACAGTACAGTCTTCAGGTTACCTATGTTACATTCTTTAACAGCAGTGATACAAAAATACAGTGGAACCTCGGTTTACGAAGTCAATTTCCTCGTAAAATTTGACTGTATAAAGTTTGCTTCAGAATACAAGTGTGTTGATACATGTATATATCGAGCGCGTGGGTTTTTGCTGGGTGCGGGGCAAGGCACGCTCAGTTTACCAGTGTAACCCGCCTAGTGATGAATTTCATTGCTTTTCGACTTTCTTGTTTTTGAACATAAAAGTTCTTATTAAATATCATACCATGGGTCCCAAGAAAGTTGGTGGTAAAGTTCAATCTAAGAAAATAGTAGTGAGGATGATGACAGAGTAAAAACAAGAGATCATTCGTAATTATGAAGATGGTATGTAGGTTGTTAATCTAGCTAGGTAGTATGCAAATCTTTAATTTAATCATTAATTAAGAAAATGTGTACAGTATGCAAAGAACTGCAAAGTTTTGCTGAAAAGACTTGCCCAGATCAAATTGTAGCAGGCCGTTGCATTAACCTTTTAGATGACACTGTGATGTCTCGCTACAGTCTTAAAACGTAGGGAAAACAATTGTCTATTGACAGATAGTAAGACAAGCAAGCAGTGAGCCACAACCAAGTCCTAGTGGTATGTCTGCAAAACATAGGAGAGTGTACCCCAGAAATATCATCACTGCCTGATGTTATAATGGAAGGGGACTCCTCTTCCAAACACTAGTGCCTCTCCTCCTCCCTCCCCAGTCTTCCATGCACCAACAAGAATTCACAATAAAGGTAAGGTATATTAACATAGTATTCTGTATAAAAAAAAATTTGAGTTAATATTTTTGGATATGTGGAACAGATTAATTCAATTTACATTATTTCTTATGGGAAAATTTGTTTCAGTTTATTTATTTTTGGTGTATGAACAGTCTCTTGGAACAGATTAAATTCATAAACCAAAGTGTCACTCTGTACAGGTTAAACTCTTGGGTCTATTCTGTACAGTGTATAGATTAGCAACTTGACAAGGTTCCTGTTCCCAACAGTGGTATGCCTATATACTGTACTAATGTATTGTGGTGGTTGTGCACCACATACTTACTCATCCATTGAATAATAGCACAAAGGGATTACAGAGACCACAAAAGTTCCTAACATTTTCACCCGTAAAATTAAGTTCTCCAGTTAAACTGAATTTCTATTTGGATATGAAGCTTTGCCAGAAAATTATCAGAATTTCACTTATTCTGTGCCAGTCTGCATTATCCAGCCAAATCTCTGGTTATCTAAATTTGTTTTGATATTGTGAAGTTTTGTAGAAAATTATCCGAACCCAATTTTGGCCAGATAACCCAAATATTCGGTTCAGCAGGCATTTGGACACTTGAGCTCGTACAGTATTACTACTCAAATTTACATTTTAAGCTGTGTAGTAGTTGTCAGCCTTGGTTGTCTAAGGTAAGAAAATGGTGAAAGTGCAAATTTTTACCACTGGTGGTTCCTAGTTTTAGAAATATTTAAATTATAAATGTAGTTCAGATTTGATACTCGGTGACTTAAAAGACAACAGTATTTTATTAGACTCTTTTTAACCTTTCATCTACCTTGCCCTTTATTTTTTGCGCTTCACTGTACTTTTCACTCATTTGTACACTTGTCAAAGCAAACCTCATCACTAATTCTCACTGCCATGTGATGAAGAGGTAATCGGCTATTAGCTTGTTTTGTGATGGCTACACTCATCATACTAGAACATTAAACAAAAAAACTCCTAATTAAGACATGACTGGGTGCCACTTGGTGTTGAAGCCTGCATTTACCACTCCACTTTGTAGACAAGAAAAATAAATTTAATTTCTTCATAAATATCTGAAGGCCTATTAAGGATTTTTTATTTTTACATAATACAAACTAAACAAGAAATAAATACTCAACATGCAAAAAATAGGGAACAATATAAAAATCAGAATAAAAGGTTATGGTCAGATTTTGACTGAGGTCAGGTGCCAGAAGCAAATGTTTGTAGTTTCCTATTGTCATGGATGGGAAATATGTTTAACTTATTAAGGACCCTAAGCCAATGACTGACATTTCCCGGGATGCAACCCACAACAGTTGCCTACCTTGTAGATAATTATATATTGTTAGGTGAACAGTCATCAGGTGAAAGGAAATGTGCAGTGCTAATGAGTGCCAGACAGCCATCTGCACAACACATACTGGTTCTTTGGGGTGCCATTTTTATTGTACAATGGACTATTTATCATATTTTTTATATTAGCACATTGAGACAATAGAATTTGTTGCTTTGGTATATAATCCCTAACCTGTCTCATTTGACAAGTAAAATCTTGAATGACAGAACTTATCTCAAGCCATGAGTGATGTTCTTGGGTATATTTATATTTTGTAGCTTTGAGTGTCACGTTATTACGTGTGCTTCCGTGTAGGTTCAGTGTGTTCATTTGCAACAGTGGTTATTGCCTGTGACTATCTCCCTTCAAATAACAATAGTATAGGTAATCGAGAGCTTCTAAAATATAATTATAATGTATAGATTTACTTGTGTGGGTGTATAACACCCAGATACCTAGTCTGCTATTGTGCCATTATAAATAAAGTCATTATTTGTGTATAATGTTTATTTCTATAATATCCAATATAAAGCTTATTATGTTTAAAGTCTTTCTTTTTAACAGGTACTGTACTTAAGGAAATGAAAGTAGTGAAATTTGAGTCTGATATTCATTAATATATGCAGTTTCTGGTCATCCTTCTCATTTAGGGCTAATAGTAGTAACTAAACTACTTTAGTTACTAGTAGTAGTAGTACTAGTAGTAGTAGTAGTAGTAACTAAACTACTTTAGTTACTAGTAGTAGTGGTAACTAAACTACTACTACATAACGAGTGATCAAACCACATTTAGAATAATGATAATTTATATCATTATTTTTATTAACAGGTTTGGGTTTATTGGTCTGCCGTACAGTACAGCACGTGTATCAAGTAAAGGTAATACAATGAACACAATGTGTATATTAAAAGCTTTACTGTATGTATAAAACACAAGTTAGTCCAACACACCCATGTCTTGTATTAAAGGCTGGTTGAGAAGTGTCTGAGCTTGGTCTACTTGGAGGGAGTTGTAATTATTATTATAATTAGGAGATAATGACCTTTGTGAAATTTTCCAAAGTCTTTATTATTTACAACTTGTAGGCACATAAAAATGGTAAGATCTAATTTCAATTCACTAATAAACCTATAAGCATAATTTGATCTACAGTAAAAAAATGCATTTCAATTGTAGACACGTGTGTCATTCTCTTTAAAATGAATTTCTATAAACAACTTTGTCGCATGTTGGCCATGAAATAGTACTTGCACCTTGTAAATGTAAAAGAATAATTAGGATAAAAATTTAGAATGTGATAATTATGTTTAACAGTAAATACTGATTTCAAGTTTTAAGTTTATTGGTAATAATACTGTATAAATTTCATAAGGATAGAGTAGCTTAGCTGTTTACCCTTCTAAATAATATAAACATATTGTACCATGCTGTGTAGAAATTTTATATTAAAAAATTTAGTTTAATAAAACAAATCTGGTAATGATTAATTTCAGTGATTTTAAAGCAAGTTATACTATTTCATGTTCACCGGCCCACCACGATGAGGTCTGCGACTACGGGCCGGACCAGGGGAGTCGTCCAAAGGAAATCCTAAATGAAAAATCCTTTGTGGAGGAATTTTTCAATAAGAATTAAATCCTTCGTTGCGTGGAACCCTAAACCACGAACCTGACGATACATATGCATTTCTCATAAAGAGAAATACATTAGTATTGTCAGAGGTACTTTGTGATTTCCCGTGATAGCTACGTTACCACGAGAAATCGCTCGCCAACAGCAAGCTGCTGGCGATATGCGGCAAAGACCACCCACAAGGAGTGGCAGGGGTGACAGTTAAGGCCACGTACAAGAAGTGGCAAGGATAAAGGTAAGGCCACGTACAAGAAGTGGCATAGGGAAAGGTAATGCCACCCACAAGGAGTGGCAGGGTGAAATGTTTATTAAAAAAAGTATAGGGCATCTTCAACACACATACTGTGTGGGATAGACCCCTTCCTCCATACCTCCACACATGCATTGTGCACCTTTAATGCACACGCTTGTTCTATGCCTCCACACATATTTTTGTGCATCTATCAATGCACACCCTTGTTCTATGCCTCCACACACATGCTTTGTGCATCTATCAATGCACACCCTTGTTCTATGCCTCCACACACATGCTTTGTGCATCTATCAATGCACACCCTTGTTCTATGCCTCCACACATGCTTTGTGCATCTATTAATGCACACCCTTGTTCTATGCCTCCACACACTGCTTGTGCATCTATCAATGCACACCCTTGTTCTATGCCTCCACACATACTTTGTGCATCTTCAATGCACACCCTTGTTCTATGCCTCCACACATGCTTTGTGCATCTATCAATGCACACCCTTGTTCTATGCCTCCACACACACATTGTGCATCTTTAATGCACACCCTTGTTCTATGCCTCCACACATGCTTTGTGCATCTATCAATGCACACCCTTGTTCTATGCCTCCACACATGCTTTGTGCATCTATCAATGCACACCCTTGTTCTATGCCTCCACACATGCATTGTGCACCTTTAATGCACACCCTTGTTCTATGCCTCCACACATGCTTTGTGCATCTTTAATGCACACCCTTGTTCTATGCCTCCACACATGCTTGTGCATCTATCAATGCACACCCTTGTTCTATGCCTCCACA
>WNGS01167436.1:0-15041 GCA_020271785.1 Procambarus virginalis | reverse complement strand
TTTGTTGCTGCCTCCAGCAAAGCTGTGGCTTCTTGTCTGCAATGGGGCTGTCCCAACTGGATTGTTTCTTGGCTGTCGCATGGCTGGTCTGAGTGCTGGGTCTGCCATGGCACCCCATTTCGTGTCGCATTCCGTGTAGTGGGGGTCCTGTATCCCGCTACATCACTGAGGTGTCAGGTAGAATTTCCTTAACCAGGTCATCTGATGCTGAGGAGGAAGACAGGAAGGCTGGGACAGCAATTTGGGTGGCGGTGCGGACACCCAAGCCACCGAGCCTACAGGAAGAGTGGCTTGTTTCCACTGGCACTCGTTGAGGGAGAGATTAACAACTTTTTCCAGCATGGTCTTCAGTAAGAGGTCATCTCTTCAAGCTTTCGGTTGTCGTAAGATGGGGCGCACCTCAGAAAGTAGGTTAGCCTCGGAAGGGATAGGCATTTGGTGAGGAGATAAAAAGCATCGTGGGCATCGATGTCACCTATTCTGTCTTCCATCCTCCTAAGGTCTGCGATTTTCTTGTCAAGGATCTCCTCAATGGCATTAGACCCGAGGGGGGCTCCAAGGAGGGTGCTGTTCTCGGCCCTAATGACATGGGCTCCAGGCAAGGCAGACCTTATTCTAGCTACGATGTCTGGGTTGGAGGAGACTACTTCACACTTGGAAGGGTTCAGGACAAGACCCAGGCTTACTTCTTGCTCCCTTATTTTCCTGATGTCTGCCAAGAGGTCGTCTACGGTGCCAGCTATAGTGCCATCATCCAAAAACCAGATGTTGAACTCGCTGGACAAGCTTTCGGTGATTTCTTTTAAGACTAAGCAGAAAAGAAGGGGAGCAAGAGGATCACCTTGCTGAACGCCTTCACATGATCTGATTTCATGTTCACCAAAGAGCAGTTTTGACTCACCACTGTAGCACGATAGTATGAACGGGTAGAGGGGCCGGAAATGGCGATGTACGGCACAAAGTACTGCATCTCTTCTGACCATGTTGAAGGCATTCTTAAAATCCAGTTTGAGCAGGGCCTTTTCATCAGAAATGTTGGTGATGTATGCTCGTGCTGCATGGGCAGCCGCTTCACAGCCTTGGGGATTCCAAATCCTAGCTGGATTGGTTTCAGTAATTCAGCCGCTTGCTGGCTGACAACCCTCGTAGCAGCCTTGGCAATCAGGCGTCGGAGAGTGTTGCCAACAGCTATTGGCCTGATTCCATCGTCCTTCTTTTTGAGAGCACAGAGGGAGGCACCGAAAAAGAGAGGCCTGATGACCTCAGGTATATCACCAGCCAGGCACATGTTAACGAACCTTGTTAGTTCCATAAGAAGATCTTGTGCAGCATCACCAACCGCAGGATTTAACATTTGCTTGATGTGTTGAGGTTTTAACCCTGTAAAGCCTCCTGCTGACCCAGGTGGAAAAGAAAGGGCTGCTTTGTAGACCTCAGATTCACCGACGGTTAATGGGTCTGAAATGGTGTCGGCTGATGGCGGAACGATGTTGTCGCCTTGTTGGGCTCTGGGTGGGTGCTTGCTTTGCAGGGCCCGCGCTGTGGCTGAGTTTCGAGGAGCAATTTTCTCGTCACTGGTGAGGACTCTAATAGCGCTTGCGGTATTTCCCTCTTCAATTTTCTTGGTGATTTGTGCTCTGATTTTGTTTGTTTCCGGTATGTTGTTGTTACCATTTCTGCGGTGTGTGTTTTTGCTCGGAGAGGCAGGCGAACTAGGTTATCCCCCCTTGGGTATTCATTTATCGCCCTCTGGACCGAGGAAGCAAGTGATTTGTCCCTCCTTGGAGGGACGGTGAGGCATACATTGCCAAACAGAAGGACATTATGCCACGCTTGAATGTTTTCCGGGGCATCATTAACCCTTTTCAGAAGATTACAAAGTTTGGCTGCTGCATTTGGGCGGGCTGCTTTTGGAATGTGTGGTAATGTTCTAGCAGACGTCGCTATGATTGCTTGGGTGAGGTTTGCAGATGAGATTAGGTTAATGGGAGTCTCTTCCCTAACCGTCAATGGCAGCTGGCCATTGCTTCCCTTTGGAAGCTGGTGGGAACCACTGCATCTTACCTCGTTGAAGGTATGAATGCGGATGACACCACCGTTGGCGTTTATGGCGGTGTTTTTGTTGCATACTCGACAAAAACCTCTTTTAGGAGTAGTTGTTGGCACCTCAAGGCTTGTGGAGTCCTGCCCGACCGCTGGGACCCCTTCCATTTCAACTCAGTTGGGAGAGTTAAACTGTGCATTGTCCTTTAGAGGGGGCAAACACACTGGGTCATGGCCAAGCAACTGCCAGCAACTGGGTATGGAGGTGTCAACTGGGTGTGGAGGCATCAACTGGGTGTGGAGAAAGCAACTGGGTGTGGAGACAGCAACTGGGTGTGGAGTCAGCAACTGGGTGTGGAGCCAGCAACTGGGTGTGGAGCCAGCAACTGGGTGTGGAGCCAGCAACTGGGTGTGGAGTCAGCAACTGGGTGTGGAGCCAGCAACTGGGTGTGGAGCCAGCAACTGGGTGTGGAGCCAGCAACTGGGTGTGGAGCCAGCAACTGGGTGTGGAGGCATCAACTGGGTGTGGAGGCACCAACTGGGTGTGGAGGCCGCGGCTGGGTGTGGAGGCCGGTGGGGCGAGGGTCAGCTCAGGTAGTGAGGTGCGGGGGAGGGGGATGGGGTCGGTTTGGGGGGAGGCGTAGTATCGAGTGGGCTATACACATGACACACAATATACATTCATATATATGCACACCAGGGTATGTATGACACTGAGAATATGGGGTTGGCACTGTGTTATATGTATGACACTATAAACTGGGGTTGACACTTTGTGGTGTGTATGGCACTGAGTATCGGAGTTGGCACTTTGAGATGTATATATCACTATGGCACTATATATACATGGTATTCACTTTGTATGTCGGGGCCGCAAAGTATACACTAAACAGACACAAATTGTTACAATATTACAAATTATATATTACATAATTATATATTTTATAAATTATATATTATATTTGTACAATATTACAAATTATATATATATATATATATATATATATATATATATATATATATATATATATATATATATATATATATATATATATATATATATATATATATATATATATGCGGAAAAACCACAAAGGAATGGGGAAGAGAGATGAACGTTTCGGCCTGTTAAAGCCGTTGTCAACACCAGACTGACTAGAGAAAGAGAGAGAGGATACAGGCCAGCACCTGGAACCTGACGAACCCATCTCTAGGGAAAGGATTACCAGAAACAGGAATGGTCAAAGAGGATTAAGCGGTCAGAGAATAAGGATGAAAGATTAAAGAAATGTCTCATGAATACACAATAAGTGAATATAAAATTGTAATGAGACATTGTAAGCCTCCCTTTCAGAGTTTTTTCTTAAACTGTTGTGTAATATTGTAACTTAAAACTGGATCAAATTTGTACATACCAGTACTAACATTGAGAAGATTTGGACATTGACTAATTAGGGCAGACTTAATTAAATTCCGTTCCACAAAGTCATTGCAATTGGCAATGCTTTTCGCCCCATCCCAATTAATAGTGTGATCACACAAACTTGTATGTAGATACAAAGCATTAGGCTTTTGGGCAGTTCCTATACTATAAGCATGTTGGGACATACGTAATTGTAAGGATTTTCCTGTTTGTCCAAAGTACAAAGACTCACAATCATTGCAGGGAATCGAATAGACACAACCTGCTGTACCAGGGGAGTTTTTTTTTATTAAATTAGACTTGATCGTATTATTAGTGAACACCAAATTGGTATTAAGGTTCTTAAAAAGTGGGGAAAGTTTCTCAAATCCCATCGCATAAGGTACCACCAATGAGTTTCTATTTTCTGGTTTCACTTTGGAGACATTATTATAAAACGTACGTTTAGCTTTCCCAAACGAACAATCCAAAAACATCTTAGGGTACTGTAAACTCTTTCCAATTTCATATATTTTAGCTATCTCTTCATCAAAAAACTCAGGGCTGCATGTGTGTGTGTGTTTGTGTGTGAAAGGTATAATTGTCCTGTGTGTGTGGGGGGGGGGTAATTATCTTTGGAAACAGTATGTCCACTTACGACCAGGGTTCAAAACTTGGTCTATCATTCATGAATCATTTACGCAGTCTCTTACGAAACCTGTATATTTTTCTTCAATCACGGTGGTTGTGTATCATTTATCAAACAGTTTATGAGCTCCTGAGCACTTCCAGGTTATTACGCCAAAAATAATCACGGATTGCTACATTTCGAAGTTCATCAAATGTAATATAAAAGTGCAAACGAAACCGCTATTATTGTTGAAAGATGTACAGTTTTCTTAAAATATTGCGTAATGTTTGATGAATCCTAATCCTGACCAAATCTGCGTCTTAAACTCTGGCCACGATCCATCAGCAAAATTCCAATATGTATAGTGTTGCCAAGGGCGCAGGTTAGCGTGATTGTTGGTCGCTAAGAGTTCAAGAGCGCCCTTGCGGGATAATATGGAGCAAGAGCCCTCCCACCTTGTCATCCAGGTCCTCCTTGTCTGATTGATCTTGACACCTGCACATCACAGCAGAGAGGTCATGTGTCCCCATTGGCAGGGGAAATCCGGTGGTGCCCGGGGATAGTCTGTTTCTCTCCCATTCCTCGCATTCTACTCCTTTGTTTTCTATCCTCTTCCCACATCGGCCTCTACTGTTCCCGGTGCCAGTTTTCCTCCGTCTATTCAGTCACCAGTTTGTTTCCTTAACTAGCTTTCTTCTCTTTTGTCTCTCCTGTTTTTCCCCCCTTCGCCGGACCCTCTCCCTCCCGTCTCTTCCTCTCCTCTCCAACTTCGAACAGCCAAACATTTTCTTTTATTTAGGGAAAGAAAAATTTCTAAACGTTGTAGGAAAGTTTCTAAATTTATTTTAGGAAAAGAAAATTTTATTGATTTCCTTTTATTTACTTTTACAACACATTTAAAGGATATACTTTACCCTTCCGGCACTTTCCTCCCATTTCTCCTCTTCTTCACTCTTCCCCCCCCCTTATCACCCATATGACTCCCTCGTCCCAAGTCGTTTGGTCTCCCTAATCTCCCCTTTGTCCTCACTGTGCTTGTCCTTCCCCCCCCCTCCCCTATCATCCATCCAGTCGTCCTCCTTTCTCTTCCTCCCCATGTTTTGTCCCTCTTCCCATTCTCGCAGAAAAAGTTTTTTTCTTACCAAACACTGAGACAACTGCAAACGTCGATCAGAACATACATTATGACAACTGAAAACTCTTTGGGACTCGCAACTAATATTTGACAATCTACAAAGTGCAATATAATTGGTAATATTTTAAACAGTTTTTACCAAAGGCAAACCCTTCCCAGCCAATAACCATCCCATACCACAGACCATTCATACCTGCAAAGTTTGGTGTGGCTAGCACCTGGCGTCGGCCTCCATCTATAGGTTAACATTTGAAAATAACTAATATGCATTTCAACAATTTACCACCTAAAAAAAATTAAATTGCATATGTGTTACAAATGTTAGGGTGAG
This sequence comes from Procambarus virginalis, assembly GCA_020271785.1. Lineage (NCBI taxonomy): Eukaryota > Metazoa > Arthropoda > Malacostraca > Decapoda > Cambaridae > Procambarus > Procambarus virginalis. Next base: position 9,499 of record WNGS01167436.1, on the reverse strand, counting down.
GTCATGCAACAGCTGCCACAGCTCTTGCATGTCATCCCTGCATGTTGATACGTTACCATGGCAACCTCTCCTGCCTTGTGGCTGCATCTCTTGCTGTACGCTGTCACATAGTGTGTGTTAGCTCCTAGTGTGCACTGTCTTCTGGTGTGTACTGTCTCCTGGTGTATACTGTCTCCTGGTGTGCACTGTCTCCTGGTGTATACTGTCTCCTGGTGTGTACTGTCTCCTGGTGTATACTGTCTCCTGGTGTGTACTGTCTCCTGGTGTGCACTGTCTCCTGGTGTATACTGTCTCCTGGTGTGTACTGTCTCCTGGTGTATACTGTCTCCTGGTGTGTGCTGTCTCCTGGTGTATACTGTCTCTGGTGTGCACTGTCTCCTGGTGTGTACTGTCTCCTGGTGTATACTGTCTCCTGGTGTGTACTGTCTCCTGGTGTATACTGTCTCCTGGTGTGTACTGTCTCCTGGTGTATACTGTCTCCTGGTGTACACTGTCTCCTGGTGTACACTGTCTCCTGGTGTGTACTGTCTTCTGGTGTGTACTGTCTCCTGGTGTGTACTGTCTCCTGGTGTATACTGTCTCCTGGTGTGCACTGTCTTCTGGTGTGTACTGTCTCCTGGTGTATACTGTCTCCTGGTGTGTACTGTCTCCTGGTGTGCACTGTCTTCTGGTGTGTACTGTCTCCTGGTGTACACTGTCTTCTGCTGTGTACTGTCTCCTGGTGTATACTGTCTCCTGGTGTGTGCTGTCTCCTGGTGTATACTGTCTCCTGGTGTGTACTGTCTCCTGGTGTACACTGTCTCCTGGTGTGTACTGTCTCCTGGTGTACACTGTCTCCTGGTGTACACTGTCTCCTGGTGTATACTGTCTCCTGGTGTGTACTGTCTCCTGGTGTACACTGTCTCCTGGTGTACACTGTCTCCTGGTGTACACTGTCTCCTGGTGTATACTGTCTCCTGGTGTGTACTGTCTCCTGGTGTACACTGTCTCCTGGTGTATACTGTCTCCTGGTGTGTACTGTCTCCTGGTGTATACTGTCTCCTGGTGTACACTGTCTCCTGGTGTACACTGTCTCCTGGTGTGTACTGTCTCCTGGTGTGTACTGTCTCCTGGTGTGTACTGTCTCCTGGTGTATACTGTCTCCTGGTGTGCACTGTCTCCTGGTGTACACTGTCTCCTGGTGTGTACTGTCTCCTGGTGTGCACTGTCTCCTGGTGTGTACTGTCTCCTGGTGTGTACTGTCTCCTGGTGTGTACTGTCTCCTGGTGTGCACTGTCTCCTGGTGTGTACTGTCTCCTGGTGTATACTGTCTCCTGGTGTACACTGTCTCCTGGTGTGTACTGTCTCCTGGTGTATACTGTCTCCTGGTGTACACTGTCTCCTGGTGTATACTGTCTCCTGGTGTGTACTGTCTCCTGGTGTGTACTGTCTCCTGGTGTATACTGTCTCCTGGTGTGTACTGTCTCCTGGTGTATACTGTCTCCTGGTGTGTACTGTCTCCTGGTGTATACTGTCTCCTGGTGTGTACTGTCTCCTGGTGTACACTGTCTCCTGGTGTATACTGTCTCCTGGTGTGTACTGTCTCCTGGTGTGTACTGTCTCCTGGTGTATACTGTCTCCTGGTGTGTACTGTCTCCTGGTGTATACTGTCTCCTGGTGTGTACTGTCTCCTGGTGTACACTGTCTCCTGGTGTGTACTGTCTCCTGGTGTATACTGTCTCCTGGTGTGTACTGTCTCCTGGTGTATACTGTCTCCTGGTGTGTACTGTCTCCTGGTGTATACTGTCTCCTGGTGTATACTGTCTCCTGGTGTGTACTGTCTCCTGGTGTATACTGTCTCCTGGTGTGTACTGTCTCCTGGTGTATACTGTCTCCTGGTGTGTACTGTCTCCTGGTGTACACTGTCTCCTGGTGTGTACTGTCTCCTGGTGTATACTGTCTCCTGGTGTGTACTGTCTCCTGGTGTATACTGTCTCCTGGTGTGTACTGTCTCCTGGTGTATACTGTCTCCTGGTGTGTACTGTCTCCTGGTGTACACTGTCTCCTGGTGTATACTGTCTCCTGGTGTGTACTGTCTCCTGGTGTGTACTGTCTCCTGGTGTATACTGTCTCCTGGTGTGTACTGTCTCCTGGTGTACACTGTCTCCTGGTGTACACTGTCTCCTGGTGTACACTGTCTCCTGGTGTGTACTGTCTCCTGGTGTATACTGTCTCCTGGTGTACACTGTCTCCTGGTGTGTACTGTCTCCTGGTGTATACTGTCTCCTGGTGTGTACTGTCTCCTGGTGTACACTGTCTCCTGGTGTGTACTGTCTCCTGGTGTACACTGTCTCCTGGTGTATACTGTCTCCTGGTGTATACTGTCTCCTGGTGTACACTGTCTCCTGGTGTACACTGTCTCCTGGTGTACACTGTCTCCTGGTGTACACTGTCTCCTGGTGTGTACTGTCTCCTGGTGTATACTGTCTCCTGGTGTACACTGTCTCCTGGTGTATACTGTCTCCTGGTGTGTACTGTCTCCTGGTGTGTACTGTCTCCTGGTGTATACTGTCTCCTGGTGTACACTGTCTCCTGGTGTATACTGTCTCCTGGTGTGTACTGTCTCCTGGTGTACACTGTCTCCTGGTGTACACTGTCTCCTGGTGTACACTGTCTCCTGGTGTACACTGTCTCCTGGTGTACACTGTCTCCTGGTGTATACTGTCTCCTGGTGTGTACTGTCTCCTGGTGTATACTGTCTCCTGGTGTATACTGTCTCCTTGTGTGTACTGTCTCCTGGTGTGTACTGTCTCCTGGTGTATACTGTCTCCTGGTGTGTACTGTCTCCTGGTGTATACTGTCTCCTGGTGTGTACTGTCTCCTGGTGTACACTGTCTCCTGGTGTATACTGTCTCCTGGTGTGTACTGTCTCCTGGTGTGTACTGTCTCCTGGTGTATACTGTCTCCTGGTGTGTACTGTCTCCTGGTGTGTACTGTCTCCTGGTGTACACTGTCTCCTGGTGTACACTGTCTCCTGGTGTACACTGTCTCCTGGTGTACACTGTCTCCTGGTGTACACTGTCTCCTGGTGTGTACTGTCTCCTGGTGTATACTGTCTCCTGGTGTGTACTGTCTCCTGGTGTATACTGTCTCCTGGTGTGTACTGTCTCCTGGTGTACACTGTCTCCTGGTGTATACTGTCTCCTGGTGTGTACTGTCTCCTGGTGTGTACTGTCTCCTGGTGTATACTGTCTCCTGGTGTGTACTGTCTCCTGGTGTGTACTGTCTCCTGGTGTATACTGTCTCCTGGTGTGTACTGTCTCCTGGTGTACACTGTCTCCTGGTGTGTACTGTCTCCTGGTGTACACTGTCTCCTGGTGTATACTGTCTCCTGGTGTATACTGTCTCCTGGTGTACACTGTCTCCTGGTGTACACTGTCTCCTGGTGTACACTGTCTCCTGGTGTACACTGTCTCCTGGTGTGTACTGTCTCCTGGTGTATACTGTCTCCTGGTGTACACTGTCTCCTGGTGTATACTGTCTCCTGGTGTGTACTGTCTCCTGGTGTATACTGTCTCCTGGTGTATACTGTCTCCTGGTGTACACTGTCTCCTGGTGTATACTGTCTCCTGGTGTGTACTGTCTCCTGGTGTATACTGTCTCCTGGTGTGTACTGTCTCCTGGTGTATACTGTCTCCTGGTGTGTACTGTCTCCTGGTGTATACTGTCTCCTGGTGTGTACTGTCTCCTGGTGTACACTGTCTCCTGGTGTGTACTGTCTCCTGGTGTATACTGTCTCCTGGTGTGTACTGTCTCCTGGTGTATACTGTCTCCTGGTGTGTACTGTCTCCTGGTGTATACTGTCTCCTGGTGTGTACTGTCTCCTGGTGTACACTGTCTCCTGGTGTATACTGTCTCCTGGCGTGTGCTGTCTCCTGGTGTGTGCTGTCTCCTGGTGTATACTGTCTCCTGGTGTGTACTGTCTCCTGGTGTACACTGTCTCCTGGTGTACACTGTCTCCTGGTGTACACTGTCTCCTGGTGTGTACTGTCTCCTGGTGTATACTGTCTCCTGGTGTACACTGTCTCCTGGTGTGTACTGTCTCCTGGTGTATACTGTCTCCTGGTGTGTACTGTCTCCTGGTGTACACTGTCTCCTGGTGTGTACTGTCTCCTGGTGTACACTGTCTCCTGGTGTATACTGTCTCCTGGTGTATACTGTCTCCTGGTGTACACTGTCTCCTGGTGTACACTGTCTCCTGGTGTACACTGTCTCCTGGTGTACACTGTCTCCTGGTGTGTACTGTCTCCTGGTGTATACTGTCTCCTGGTGTACACTGTCTCCTGGTGTATACTGTCTCCTGGTGTGTACTGTCTCCTGGTGTATACTGTCTCCTGGTGTGTACTGTCTCCTGGTGTATACTGTCTCCTGGTGTACACTGTCTCCTGGTGTACACTGTCTCCTGGTGTACACTGTCTCCTGGTGTACACTGTCTCCTGGTGTATACTGTCTCCTGGTGTGTGCTGTCTCCTGGTGTGTACTGTCTCCTGGTGTATACTGTCTCCTGGTGTGTACTGTCTCCTGGTGTGTACTGTCTCCTGGTGTATACTGTCTCCTGGTGTGTACTGTCTCCTGGTGTACACTGTCTCCTGGTGTATACTGTCTCCTGGTGTGTACTGTCTCCTGGTGTATACTGTCTCCTGGTGTGTACTGTCTCCTGGTGTACACTGTCTCCTGGTGTATACTGTCTCCTGGTGTGTACTGTCTCCTGGTGTGTACTGTCTCCTGGTGTATACTGTCTCCTGGTGTGTACTGTCTCCTGGTGTGTACTGTCTCCTGGTGTACACTGTCTCCTGGTGTACACTGTCTCCTGGTGTACACTGTCTCCTGGTGTACACTGTCTCCTGGTGTACACTGTCTCCTGGTGTAAACTGTCTCCTGGTGTGTGCTGTCTCCTGGTGTATACTGTCTCCTGGTGTATACTGTCTCCTGGTTGTACTGTCTCCTGGTGTGTACTGTCTCCTGGTGTATACTGTCTCCTGGTGTGTACTGTCTCCTGGTGTATACTGTCTCCTGGTGTGTACTGTCTCCTGGTGTACACTGTCTCCTGGTGTATACTGTCTCCTGGTGTGTACTGTTCTGGTGTGTACTGTCTCCTGGTGTATACTGTCTCCTGGTGTGTACTGTCTCCTGGTGTGTACTGTCTCCTGGTGTATACTGTCTCCTGGTGTGTACTGTCCTCCTGGTGTACACTGTCTCCTGGTGTGTACTGTCTCCTGGTGTACACTGTCTCCTGGTGTATACTGTCTCCTGGTGTATACTGTCTCCTGGTGTACACTGTCTCCTGGTGTACACTGTCTCCTGGTGTACACTGTCCTGGTGTACACTGTCTCCTGGTGTGTACTGTCTCCTGGTGTATACTGTCTCCTGGTGTACACTGTCTCCTGGTGTATACTGTCTCCTGGTGTGTACTGTCTCCTGGTGTATACTGTCTCCTGGTGTGTACTGTCTCCTGGTTATACTGTCTCCTGGTGTGTACTGTCTCCTGGTGTGTACTGTCTCCTGGTGTACACTGTCTCCTGGTGTATACTGTCTCCTGGTGTGTACTGTCTCCTGGTGTACACTGTCTCCTGGTGTACACTGTCTCCTGGTGTACACTGTCTCCTGGTGTACACTGTCTCCTGGTGTGTACTGTCTCCTGGTGTATACTGTCTCCTGGTGTGTACTGTCTCCTGGTGTATACTGTCTCCTGGTGTGTACTGTCTCCTTGTATACTGTCTCCTGGTGTGTACTGTCTCCTGGTGTATACTGTCTCCTGGTGTGTACTGTCTCCTGGTGTATACTGTCTCCTGGTGTGTACTGTCTCCTGGTGTACACTGTCTCCTGGTGTATACTGTCTCCTGGGTGTGCTGTCTCCTGGTGTGTACTGTCTCCTGGTGTATACTGTCTCCTGGTGTGTACTGTCTCCTGTGTGTGTCTCCTGGTGTACACTGTCTCCTGGTGTACACTGTCTCCTGGTGTACACTGTCTCCTGGTGTACACTGTCTCCTGGTGTATACTGTCTCCTGGTGTACACTGCTCCTGGTGTATACTGTCTCCTGGTGTGTACTGTCTCCTGGTGTATACTGTCTCCTGGTGTATACTGTCCTGGTGTACACTGTCTCCTGGTGTACACTGTCTCCTGGGTGTACACTGTCCTGGTGTACACTGTCTCCTGGTGTGTACTGTCTCCTGGTGTATACTGTCTCCTGGTGTACACTGTCTCCTGGTGTATACTGTCTCCTGGTGTGTACTGTCTCCTGGTGTATACTGTCTCCTGGTGTACTGTCTCCTGGTGTATACTGTCTCCTGGTGTGTACTGTCTCCTGGTGTTACTGTCTCCTGGTGTATACTGTCTCCTGGTGTATACTGTCTCCTGGTGTGTACTGTCTCCTGGTGTACACTGTCTCCTGGTGTACACTGTCTCCTGGTGTACACTGTCTCCTGGTGTACACTGTCTCCTGGTGTGTACTGTCTCCTGGTGTATACTGTCTCCTGGTGTACACTGTCTCCTGGTGTATACTGTCTCCTGGTGTACTGTCTCCTGGTGTATACTGTCTCCTGGTGTGTACTGTCTCCTGGTGTATACTGTCTCCTGGTGTGTACTGTCTCCTGGTGTGTACTGTCTCCTGGTGTACACTGTCTCCTGGTGTATACTGTCTCCTGGTGTACTGTCTCCTGGTGTACACTGTCTCCTGGTGTATACTGTCTCCTGGTGTATACTGTCTCCTGGTGTACACTGTCTCCTGGTGTGTACTGTCTCCTGGTGTGTACTGTCTCCTGGTGTGTACTGTCTCCTGGTGTACACTGTCTCCTGGTGTACACTGTCTCCTGGTGTACACTGTCTCCTGGTGTCACTGTCTCCTGGTGTATACTGTCTCCTGGGTGTACTGTCTCCTGGTGTATACTGTCTCCTGGTGTATACTGTCTCCTGGTGTGTACTGTCTCCTGGTGTATACTGTCTCCTGGTGTGTACTGTCTCCTGGTGTACACTGTCTCCTGGTGTATACTGTCTCCTGGTGTATACTGTCTCCTGGTGTGTACTGTCTCCTGGTGTACACTGTCTCCTGGTGTATACTGTCTCCTGGTGTACACTGTCTTCTGGTGTGTACTGTCTCCTGGTGTATACTGTCTCTGGTGTGTACTGTCTCCTGGTGTGCACTGTCTCCTGGTGTGTACTGTCTCCTGGTGTCACTGTCTTCTGGTGTGTACTGTCTCCTGGTGTATACTGTCTCCTGGTGTGTGCTGTCTCCTGGTGTATACTGTCTCCTGGTGTGTACTGTCTCCTGGTGTACACTGTCTCCTGTGTGTACTGTCTCCTGGTGTACACTGTCTCGTGGTGTACACTGTCTCCTGGTGTATACTGTCTCCTGGTGTGTACTGTCTCCTGGTGTACACTGTCTCCTGGTGTACACTGTCTCCTGGTGTACACTGTCTCCTGGTGTATACTGTCTCCTGGTGTGTACTGTCTCCTGGTGTACACTGTCTCCTGGTGTATACTGTCTCCTGGTGTGTACTGTCTCCTGGTGTATACTGTCTCCTGGTGTACACTGTCTCCTGGTGTACACTGTCTCCTGGTGTGTACTGTCTCCTGGTGTGTACTGTCTCCTGGTGTGTACTGTCTCCTGGTGTATACTGTCTCCTGGTGTGCACTGTCTCCTGGTGTACACTGTCTCCTGGTGTGTACTGTCTCCTGGTGTGCACTGTCTCCTGGTGTGTACTGTCTCCTGGTGTGTACTGTCTCCTGGTGTGTACTGTCTCCTGGTGTGCACTGTCTCCTGGTGTGTACTGTCTCCTGGTGTATACTGTCTCCTGGTGTACACTGTCTCCTGGTGTATACTGTCTCCTGGTGTGTGCTGTCTCCTGGTGTGTACTGTCTCCTGGTGTATACTGTCTCCTGGTGTGTACTGTCTCCTGGTGTATACTGTCTCCTGGTGTGTACTGTCTCCTGGTGTACACTGTCTCCTGGTGTGTACTGTCTCCTGGTGTACACTGTCTCCTGGTGTATACTGTCTCCTGGTGTGTACTGTCTCCTGGTGTATACTGTCTCCTGGTGTGTACTGTCTCCTGGTGTATACTGTCTCCTGGTGTGTACTGTCTCCTGGTGTACACTGTCTCCTGGTGTATACTGTCTCCTGGTGTGTACTGTCTCCTGGTGTGTACTGTCTCCTGGTGTATACTGTCTCCTGGTGTGTACTGTCTCCTGGTGTACACTGTCTCCTGGTGTACACTGTCTCCTGGTGTACACTGTCTCCTGGTGTGTACTGTCTCCTGGTGTATACTGTCTCCTGGTGTACACTGTCTCCTGGTGTGTACTGTCTCCTGGTGTATACTGTCTCCTGGTGTGTACTGTCTCCTGGTGTACACTGTCTCCTGGTGTGTACTGTCTCCTGGTGTACACTGTCTCCTGGTGTATACTGTCTCCTGGTGTATAGTCTCCTGGTGTACACTGTCTCCTGGTGTACACTGTCTCCTGGTGTACACTGTCTCCTGGTGTACACTGTCTCCTGGTGTGTACTGTCTCCTGGTGTATACTGTCTCCTGGTGTACACTGTCTCCTGGTGTATACTGTCTCCTGGTGTGTACTGTCTCCTGGTGTATACTGTCTCCTGGTGTGTACTGTCTCCTGGTGTATACTGTCTCCTGGTGTACACTGTCTCCTGGTGTATACTGTCTCCTGGTGTGTACTGTCTCCTGGTGTACACTGTCTCCTGGTGTACACTGTCTCCTGGTGTACACTGTCTCCTGGTGTACACTGTCTCCTGGTGTACACTGTCTCCTGGTGTATACTGTCTCCTGGTGTGTACTGTCTCCTGGTGTATACTGTCTCCTGGTGTATACTGTCTCCTGGTGTGTACTGTCTCCTGGTGTGTACTGTCTCCTGGTGTATACTGTCTCCTGGTGTGTACTGTCTCCTGGTGTATACTGTCTCCTGGTGTGTACTGTCTCCTGGTGTACACTGTCTCCTGGTGTATACTGTCTCCTGGTGTGTACTGTCTCCTGGTGTGTACTGTCTCCTGGTGTATACTGTCTCCTGGTGTGTACTGTCTCCTGGTGTGTACTGTCTCCTGGTGTACACTGTCTCCTGGTGTATACTGTCTCCTGGTGTGTACTGTCTCCTGGTGTATACTGTCTCCTGGTGTATACTGTCTCCTGGTGTGTACTGTCTCCTGGTGTGTACTGTCTCCTGGTGTATACTGTCTCCTGGTGTGTACTGTCTCCTGGTGTATACTGTCTCCTGGTGTGTACTGTCTCCTGGTGTACACTGTCTCCTGGTGTATACTGTCTCCTGGTGTGTACTGTCTCCTGGTGTGTACTGTCTCCTGGTGTATACTGTCTCCTGGTGTGTACTGTCTCCTGGTGTGTACTGTCTCCTGGTGTATACTGTCTCCTGGTGTGTACTGACTCCTGGTGTACACTGTCTCCTGGTGTGTACTGTCTCCTGGTGTACACTGTCTCCTGGTGTATACTGTCTCCTGGT
>WNGS01167435.1:11438-31624 GCA_020271785.1 Procambarus virginalis | reverse complement strand
TAATTTACAACAGATTTCGCAAAAGCTTTTGATAAATGTGACCATGGTGTTATTGCCCATAAAATGCGCTCAAAAGGAATTACCGGAAAAGTAGGCAGATGGATCTAAATTTCCTGACCAACAGAACCCAATGTGTAATAGTCAACAAAAAAATCCAACCGTCAAACCGTTAAGAGCTCAGTCCCCCAGGGTACTGTGCTTGCTCCAGTACTTTTTCTCATCCTCATATCGGACATAGACAAGAGCACAACCTATAGCACTGTATCATCCTTGGCAGATGACACTAGGATCTTCATGAGAGTAGGCAACATAGAGGACACGGCGAACCTCCAGTCAGATGTAGATCAGGTCTTTCTATGGGCTACAGAAAATAATATGGTGTTTAACGAAGACAAGTTCCAGCTCATGCGCTTTGGAAAAAAATGAAAATATAAAAACGGAAACCACGTACAAAACTCAGGCAAATCATAACATAGAACGAAAAGGCAATGTAAAGGATCTGGGTGTACTCATGTCGGAAGACCTTACCTTTAAAGAATACAATAAAGTAGCCGTCACAACTGCAAGAAAAATGACAGGTTGGATAACAAGAACTTTTCACACTAGAGATGCTATACCGATGACGACACTTTTCAAAACGCTTGTGCTCTCTAGAGTGGAGTACTGCTGCACAATGACAGCCCCTTTCACTGCTGGTGAAATTGCTGACCTGGAGAGCGTGCAGAGGTCCTTTACTGCTAGAATCCACTCGGTAAAACATCTAAACTATTGGGACCGACTTAAGAGCCTAAATCTGTATTCCCTTGAGCGCAGGCGGGAGAGATACATAATAATTTACACGTGGAAAATATTAGAGGGGCTGGTCCCAAACCTGCACACAGAAATAACATCACATGAGACCCGAAGACATGGCAGGATGTGCAGAATACCCCCGTTGAAAAGCAGAGGTGCAACTGGTACTCTGAGAGAGAACTCTATCAACATCAGAGGCCCGAGACTGTTCAACACGCTTCCACTACACATTAGGGACATAACTGGCAAACCCCTCACAGTGTTCAAGAGAGAACTGGATAAGCACCTCCAAAGGATACCTGATCAACCAGGCTGTGACTCATACGTCAGGCTGCGAGCAGCCGCGTACAACAGCCTGGTTGATCAGTCCAGCAACCAGGAGGCCTGGTTGATGACCGGGCCGCGGGGACGATAACCCCCGGAAGCACCTCAAGGTATCCTCAAGGTAAGGTATCATGTTTGGTGCTATTACATCTATCAACGAAATGTTTCAGATCATGATTAGCATTTAGGAACAAAGTTTTATACATGTAAATATCACATGAGAATGTGTGGAGTGAGTGTATGTTTAGCATGTTAAGGGACTTAAACAGAGGGGGCTGTGTGTCGTTAGAAGACAGAGTTTGTTACTGTTCTGATTACAGATTTTTGCTGAGTGATGACGGGTTAGAGGTAATTTGCAGTGTTTGAACCCAAAGCACAGATACCATATGTAAGATAGGGATAGTTTAGCGCAAAGTATAATTGGAGGAGTGTAGAGTGGGGAACTTAACATCTGATTTTTGAAAGTATACCAGCCGTTTTTGAGACATTTTTTCTATGTGTTGTATGTAGGTGCTGAAGTTCAGTCTCTTGTTTATGTATTGGCCAAGGAACTTTCCCACATTTTTATTGCTCATGGTAACATTGTCGACTTGAAGAATTTCATTTCATGATTCACTACCAAATAAAATGTAGTAAGTCTTTTCTATATTTAGTGTGAGTTTGTTGGTTGACATCCATGAGTGGACCTTTTTGTTAATTTATTAGTGGCAATATTATTTAGTGTATGGGGGGTTGGAGTCAGAATAGATGAAGGTTGTATCGTCAGCAAATAGTATAAGTTTAAGAATGTTAGAAATATTTGGCAAATCATTGATGTATATATAAAAATAGGAGAGGTCCTAGGATGCTGCCCTGTGGCACTCCTACTGTTAATGATAGAGTGGGGGAGGTTATGTTATTGATGGCTACATATTGGTGTCTGTCACTGATATAGGAACAAATACAGTTCAGTAACGTAACGGTTCTATTGTTAAGTAAAGTATGGTGACAATAAACACAGACACTAAGAGAATATATATATTTGGTCGAGTATACAGAAGTATGCAGGTGATACCTTGGCGACCAATGGTGTGAGTTGAGCTCATTGAGAGTCGGTATAGTATCTCGCAAGTGTCTGTTCTTGACCACATTTGAAAGACCACACACTTGACCTCGGATACCATAGTGGTGAAGTTTAAGTTAGAGGTAGTTATAGTTTACAGTATCAAAGGTCATTCTCAGATCAATTAAGAAGTCAATTGGGAACTAATTTGGCTCAAAGGCTCTGTGGATTATACTAAACAGACTAGTAATGACTTCATTGATATTTCTTTGGGAACGGAAGCAGGGCCATAATATGTTGAGTTTCAACATAATATGTTGAACAGACAGGGCCATAATATGTTGAGTTTACAAAGTAGGAACCGAGCTGTTTGTAAATAATTTGTTCAAATATTTTTGAAAGTACTGGTCGATTTGATATTGGCCAGTAGTTATTTATGTCAGCTGTCTCGCCTGCTTCATGCATAGGCGTTACTCTTGCCTTTTTAAGGATATCAGGAAAAGTGTGTCATTCTAGAGATTTCTTGAATATCAGAGCTATGGATAATTCAAGTAGAGGGACAGCCCTTGCACTATCCATAATGACCTGTTTTGCATTATTAGGGAAAGTGTCACCATTATTATTATTAAATGCGAAAGTACTTAAGGAAATTCCTTTTCAGTTCTTCCTTCGTTGTCTGACACTGTCACATTTTTCATCCCGTGTTAATTTTCGTGATTTACGCCACACACACACACACACACACACACACACACACACACACACACACCACACACACACACACACACACACACACACACACACACACACACACACACCACACACACATACACACACACCTGACCTGGACCTGAGACCTGGAACTTTAAGAACAAGAGGTCATAGATTTAAACTAGCTAAACACAGATGCCGAAGAAATATAAGAAAATTCACTTTCGCAAACAGAGTGGTAGACGGTTGGAACAAGTTAGGTGAGAAGGTGGTGGAGGCCAAGGCCGTCAGTAATTTCAAAGCGTTATATGACAAAGAGTGCTGGGAAGACGGGACACCACGAGTGTAGCTCTCATCCTGTAACTACACTTAGGTAATTACACACACACACACACACACACACACACACACACACACACACACACACCACACACACACACACACACACACACACACCACACAACACAAGGGACACAGGTGGAAACTGAGTGCCCAAATGAGCCACAGAGATATTAGAAAGAACTTTTTTAGTGTCAGAGTGGTTGACAAATGGAATGCATTAGGAGTAATGTGGTGGAGGCTGACTCCATACACAGTTTCAAGTGTAGATATGATAGAGCCCAATAGGCTCAGGAACCTGAACACCTGTTGATTGACGGTTGAGAGGCGGGACCAAAGAGCCAGAGCTCAACCCCGCAAGCACAACTAGGTGAGTACAACTAGGTGAGTACACACACACACACACACACACACACACACACACACACACAGAAAGGAATCAGGGAGCCACAACCCCGATCCACATAATCCCAGAGGGGAGTGGGGACCCCACTTCAAACAATGCACTAGCCACAGGGAGTGCGACACCATCCCCACATTCTATATATATATATATATATATATATATATATATATATATATATATATATATATATATATATATATATATATATTTGTATGGAAGGGAGTACCACCTCTGGCTGGAAGAAAGGGACCCTTAGCCTCGGAGGAAACCACACATGACGCATTAGAGGGAATGTTTAGGTCCCCTCTAATACTGTTTCTGTGTGCTTTTCTCCAACCACCCCCTTCCTTTTGATTTTCTTGTTTTATTGTGTATTTAAAGGTTACGAGATATACGTTGGTTGGAAGTGGAAGATATACAAGTGGAAGGTCCTTCACTTCAACCATTTAACGTGGATCACGATGCCTGAGCCAGCCAAGACTTGACCTATGTATGTATGAATACCTGCTGAAGCCCCGGGGTGACAAGAAGAACCGTATCTCCTTCATTCCAACAAAATCAACGTAGTTAGGTGCGTTGTTTGGGCCTTGTGTATGGCGAGGCAGGTACAGTGTGTGGGTGAGGGTGAGGGGAGGGACGCCGCCGTTATCCCAGTGCCGCCACCCACCAGCCCCCAAGCGGGATGAGGGGGAGTGGGAAGTGATGGGACGCTCTCAAACAGCCTATAGTGATATTAGTCGGGTGTTAGTGCGTTCCCAATCAAATTCAGCGAGTGTAGTGTTTTAAACTATGTGCACTAGTGATTTCCCCGAGGGTTGAAAGTGTGTAATAAGTGTGACGGCGGCCTCCCTCATGTTAGTTTAGTTCAATCACATGTGCCGCCGTCATTACCCCTGCCGCCAGCACAGCCCCCCCCCCATCTACCCCACCCCGCTACCTGCACCTGACCACCCGCCCATCCACACACAGCCTACATACACAGAGTGCCCAAGCCATTCACAACTCCCCCAGGAGGGTAATGCTTGCCTTGGTAACTCCATTCGGAAGTCGAGGGTGCACTTAGTGGGCAGCCAGTTTCAGGACGTCTAGTCACAGCCTGACATATATATTTATATATAATATATATATATATATATATATANGTCATGTTCACAGAAAATGGTACCATCCGTTTTCTATGTGCGGCGGCTGGACGCCACTAGAGAAGGTAAACAGCACACAGGACGCCTGCCAAGCTTGGGAGCTACTCTATCATGTAATCGTTTATTATTATTAAGTCAGTAACCAGGAATGACTTTACATCAACCTTACTACCAAGACTATCTCAGCTATACACAGACACCACACGGCGACGAGGATGAACTGGGAACGCAGGTATTTTGTTCACAAAACACAGGAAGGAGCATGCTGTCTCGCCCCGAGGAGGAAGAAGCTGCTGCTGTGAGCACCATACCCGATGCTGTATGCACCCCATGCTGTGTGCTGACTGTTGCTGTGTGCTGATCGTGCTGTGTGCTGGCCGTTGCTGTGTGCTGGCCAATGCTGTGTGCTACCCAAGCTGTGCTGAGTGTTGCTGTGAGAGGAATCTGCCGACGCTGTGTACGAAACGACGCTTTGATGCAGTGTACAAACCCGATGTTTTGGTTACGAAACGACGCTCCGTGCTACAAAATTCTTCACGCTGTGAACCAACTGCTGCCACTGCTGCCAACTGCTGCCACTGCTGCCAACTGCTGTACCAACTGCTGCCAACTGCTGTACCAACTGCTAACACTGCTGTGTTGCTGTGAGTAGAACAACACATACACAAGGGCTAGGTAAGAAGTCAGTTGCTGCTGTGTTGTGCACTGTTGTGAACTTTTGCATTAAAATGCTTGTGTGCTTTGCAAAATTAAAGTAATTACAGTGAATTCTTGAATAACATATACAGTGCAGTAAGTGTTATATATTCTGAGGAACATTTTAAGTGATAAGTTTAAATTTATTCAGTAAAATGGCAAATATACCTCAGTTTCCTGCATTTGATCCTGACTGTGACCAGACAAACCTGTCACAGAGGTGGGTCAAATGGCTTAAAAGGTTTGAAAATTTGTTGATAGTTTCTGACATCAAAAGTGCTGAAAGAAAGCGTGCCTTTCTGCTTCATATGCAGGTGATAGAGTTTGTGATATCTTTGATACACTGAAAGATACTGGTGGTGCCAAAGATTATGACACTGCCAAGGCCAAATTAACTGAGCATTTCAAACCAAGGCAAAATACTGCTATGGAATTATGCATTTCAGGAGAGCAAAACAACTCTCTAATGAACTGTTGATCAATACCATACACGTCTGCAGGGTTTAGCAGCCACTGTGAGTTTGCTGATGTTGACAAGAAATCAAACAGCAAATAATTGAAACATGCACATCTACACGTCTTCGTCGAAGAGCTCTAGAACTTGTTGATGATGAAAGTTCTCTTAACAAGATACTGGATATGCTCGTCGAATGGAAGATGCTGCACGTGATGCTCGTGCCATGGAGTGCAGTGCCAACAACGGTTCTGCCACTGTTACTAACAGTCATGAAGTATGTAAGGTTCAGGGAGTACACCATGATCATAGAAGATATCATGCCAAACCTAACATTAAATTGAGCCGAGAACCACATCACAACTGGAGTCATGGAACAAGACTCAAGCAGTCACAACGACTCACATCAGAGGTTGTCAATAATAAATGTTACAATTGTGGAGGAGACTACCCACACCAAAATGTTTGTCCTGCACAAGGTAAGAAGTGCTATGAGTGTAGAAAACTAGGTCATTTTGGTGCTATGTGTCGTTCCGCACTAAAGAAACCACAATCAATAAATAAAAGCAATGTACGAGGATCAAGTCATAGGAGTCGAGGTGGCAAACACAATATTGCACCTCAAATCAAGAATGTTAATAATATACAAGACAACATTTCATTACAACCAGTCTCAGATGACAGTGAATGTGATTATATTTATGGAGTACAATCAATCACAAAATGGAATGATCTTCCAAACACCCAGAGACTATAGTATACATTGCTGGCATTTGTCTCAAAATTCTCATTGACACTGGATCAAACATTGACACCATTGCTGAGTGCCACTATGAAAATTTAAAAAACAGTTCCAAAGCTTGAAAACTAAATGGCAAAGCCACTGCCTATGCTTCAAAGGTAGCCTTACCAGTGATTGGAACTTTCACTGCAGAGATTAAGTCAAAGAATGCAATGCTCATTACTACATTCCATGTTGTTAGGAATGCAAAGGAGTCTTTACTCAGTTACAAGACTTCAACCAAATTGGGGCTACTTCAGCTTTCTAATGCTGTAGCAGTGGAATCTGCAAACAATGTTGATGCTATTGTTGCTGAATTTTCTGATCGGTTTAAATCCATAGGTTGTTATACTGATAGCAAGGTACATCTGCATATCAACCCAGATGTAATTCCAGTTGCCCAACCACATCGCCGACAACCATTCCATACTCGCAAGAAAGTCGATGCCGAACTGGATAGGCTGATAGAACTAGATATCATTGAACCGGTAACAGGCCCAACACCATGGGTAAGCCCAATTGTCACTCCACCAAAGCCGAAGAATCCAGATGAGATACGCATTTGTGTAGACATGCGTGTTCCCAACAAGGCAATAATGCGTGAACGCCATCCTACACCCACTGTAGATGATATGATCTACCGCTTGAATGGTGCAACTGTATTCAGCAAGTTAGATTTAAACAAGGGCTATCATCAGCTTGAACTTGATGATGAGAGTCGATTCATCACAACGTTTACGACACATCGAGGTCTGTATAGGTACAAGCGCCTGAGTTTTGGTATTAACAGTGCTGCTGAAGTATTCCAGCACATCATCAGCCAGGTATTGCAAGATATACCTAATGCTGACAACATGTCTGATGACATCATTGTTTATGGCCGTACCCAAGCTGAACACGACAAAGCTCTTCGTGCAACATTGCAACGCTTACGAGAAAAGAATTTGACGCTAAGCCGAGCAAAGTGTGAGTTCAATCAACATAAAATTGAATTCTTTGGACATGTACTTAGTGACAAAGGTCTGTCTCCAGATCCTAAGAAAGTTGCAGATATCAAGAATGCTGCACCTCCTTCAACATCCACTGAAGTACATAGTTTTCTGGGAATGGCAAACTACTGTTCTCGCTTCATTCCAGATTTTGCTACCATTACGAAGCCTCTACGTGAGCTCCTGAAGAAAAATGCATCATGGTACTGGAGCGATGTCGAGCAAAATGCATTTGATGCTGTGAAAGATGCACTAGTAGAAAATGCGACTGCTGCATACTTTGATCCATCAATGGACACTGAGTTAACGGTGGATGCTAGTCCTGTTGGTTTAGGTGCTGTGTTAGCCCAACACAAACCTGGTCAACCAGATTCAAGAGTAGTAATTGCCTACGCCAGCCGTTCTCTCACAGATGTTGAGCAACGATACAGTCAGACAGAGAAGGAAGCTCTTGCTCTTGTATGGGGCTGTGAACACTTCAATGTGTATCTGCTTGGTGCACCCTTTACCACGATAGTCACTGACCACAAACCGTTGGAGACCATCTTCAATAATCCAAAGTCCAAACCACCAGCTCGCATTGAGAGATGGGCTCTTCGTCTGCAACCATACAACTTTACGGTGAAATACAAGCCAGGTGCAGGCAATCCCGCTGATTACATCAGTCGACATCCTGCCAACAGTTTCACCATCACCAAGCATCAGCAAGTTGCCGAGGAATATGTACACTCTGTAACCTGTGATGCAGTCCCTAAGGCTCTCACTCTTGATGAAATACGTACTGCAACCCTAGAGGACCCAACTCTGCAAGCAACAGTGGATGCATTGACTAAGAAAAAGTTTCCACGCATCCCACCCTCAGGAGTTGACCAAGATGCATTCAAAGCACTTGAACGCATCCAGACAGAATTAAGTGTTACGCAACAACGCGACACCGTGCTGCGAGGTACTCGTATCGTCATTCCAGCTGTTCTCCAGCAACGTGCTCTGAAGCTTGCACATCAAGGACACCAAGGTCTTGTAAGGACCAAACAGCTGCTACGAGAAAAGGTGTGGTTTCCTGGCATTGATCGTCAAGCTAAGGACATGCATGATGCCTGTGTCCCTTGCCAAGCTGCAGTGGATACTTCAAGACCAACACCTCTACAACCTTCACCACTACCTGCTGCACCATGGATGGAAGTATCGATGGACTTCTGTGGACCGCTACCAACTGGAGAGTACTTGATGGTAGTCATTGATGATCACTCACGTTATCCAGAAGTAGAAATCATCACTTCCACATCTGCAAAGGCTGTCATCCCGAAGCTCGACAAGATCTTTTCAAACTTTGGCATTCCTGAAGTTGTCAAGACGGACAATGGACCGCCATTTAATGGACAAGACTTTGTCAACTTTGCTGAGCATATTGGATTCAAACACCGCCGTGTGATGCCACTACATCCTCAAGCAAATGGAGAAGTAGAGAGATTCATGCAACCTCTCATGAAAGCTGTACGCTGTGCTCATGCCGAAGGACGATCCTGGAAACAAGCTATGTATGCTTTTCTCAGGAACTACCGTGCAACACCGCATGGAACACTGGGCAAGTCGCCTGGCGAACTTTTATTTGGACGTCCTATGAGAATCGCACTACCTGTCATGCCAGCCAAGGTAACGGATAAACGTCTCGCTCAGAAGGATGCACTAGCCAAGGGCAAAATGAAAATTGCTCATGATCAACGTGCAAAGGAACAATTCATAAAGGTTGGAGATACTGTTCTCGTTAAAAAGAAAAAAGAGGGAAAGCTAGATATGCCGTATGATACAAAACCATATAAAGTGATTAGTGTGAAAGGAACTATGGTAACAGCGAGTAATAGAGATCATAGTATAACACGTAATATGGCTTATTTCAAAGTGATTCCAAATAGTGTAGAAAATGATGAAGTGCAAAGTCGTGCAAAAGAAAAAGAAAAAATGAGTTATAACTCGATAAACAATTCATCGAGGGATATTCTTGTATTTAAGGACTCTCGTCCAAAACGACATGTTAAACGCCCTACACGATATGATGATTAATTGTGTTCCTATGTAATGCAAAGTATTTACTTGTTATGCTGAACTAAATTTAATATTGTTTGAATAATGCAGATCTCTCATTCAATATTTTGTAACTTTGTATTACAGTTTCTTTCATGTTTGTTTAACATTGCATATGTATTTTTAACATTGAAATCCTTTGTGGTAAAGTTGTTTAAATTCTTTGTGTGTTTAATTAATGTTAAATGTATGCAATATCTCTTGATATGTTAATAACTTACTTTGTGTCAATAACTTTGCTTTGTGCTACAAGCATGGTAGACATCCTGTATTCATTCTTTTTAAAGAAAAGGAGGGATGTCATGTTCACAGAAAATGGTACCATCCGTTTTCTATGTGCGGCGGCTGGACGCCACTAGAGAAGGTAAACAGCACACAGGACGCCTGCCAAGCTTGGGAACTACTCTATCATGTAATCGTTTATTATTAATAAAGTCAGTAACCAGGAATGACTTTACTTCAACCTTACAACCAAGACTATCTCAGCTATACACAGACACCACAGGTACTGTTTGGTTTTATTTTTGAATAGGGTGTAGGTTGGACAATTTTTGACTTCGTAAGAGAGTGAGGTCCAAAAACTTGGCCCTTTTATTTGCATTGAGTGTTTGTATGGGTTTAGTTTGACTCTGGGGATATCAAAGATATATTTATTTCTGGTGTGGTGATTGTTACGAACATTATTTCCTGTGGAGGTTAGTTATAATTATAAATTGGATGTGGACACAGTGGAAAATGTTTGATAGGAATAAATCTACAACTGATATCAGGGAGGCCGCAAGTCACCAGTAATACTCCGCCAAACAAAGTAGTACCTTCTCAGCTGGAGATTGTTAGGAACCGGAATACCCTAGCTATGCGAGGGAAATATAAACTCAATCAAAAAGCATGCAGGATGAATTTGGTAAATAAAGTCAATAATGGTTTTGGTTGGAAATGTAAAGAATAGAGTAAGTATTAAGGGGCGATGATACAAGAGCGGTGGACGCCATTTTGACTTGAGGGGAGGTGGATGGTTGACGACCAGATCTTGTTTACTGAGGGTGTTTTTCTCCGGCCGTACAGAGAGATAAGCCAACAAATTACTTTCACAGGGTTGCAGGATAGGTTAGAGTATTTAGGCAGTCTTGGGTGATGTTTTGTAAGAGAGAGTCTAGGTTTCCTAGTGGTTTATTTATGTGTCACCGGTTGGTAGGTGTGGTGGATGTGTGCATGGTTCAGGTTTGGGGCTATGAGCCATAGGGTATCCAGAGCCCGCTTGGGAGTTTTATTACTACAGAATGATTTTGAGTTATAAGGAGTCGTATATCATGTCATATTTTATCGTGTGTCTTACATATATAAGTTGTTTTTGTAATAGGCTGTTTCCTTACACCTTGTTTTCCCTGTAAGCTCAAGTAAAATCGTCTATTCCCCTAGACAACATTTAAAGGTCCACCACTACAGAATTCTTGACAGGCCTCCTTGACTCAATTGGGTGGCCTGTCCGATAGGACCTCACATATTGGGCAGCCTGGTCGAAAGCCTAATAAAAGTGGGTAGCCTATATGTGAAACCTGACAAAAATTGTATAGCCTATTTCTTCACTTTGAATTGTGTCGAAATTTAGAATATTTTTAATATTGGTATAATATGAGTATGTACTTTATTACTTATTTATGTACATTTAATTAATCTTTATGAAAAGTGTTTTAACAATTTTTGTGTTCTCTAGTGCAATAATTTACCAGTTGACAGGGCAGTCAGGTGAACTAAGCACTGTGCTTATCAGTCTTCTCAAACTAATTCTCAGCTTATAAGAGAATGGTGGTGCTGAAGAATAAATTTTGTGTTGGAGTCTGCTGTATCTTCACACACTAAAAATGGATTTGGTAGCACAATAAATTGTCGACAATCCTAGTGTTGAGGGTTTGAAAGCGGCAAAAAAGTCTATCCTAGCTTCTGTTGGCAAGCACTATGGACTATTATTGCACATGAGAATGGTCAAGACGGAACTGCTAAGAGAGATAAAGATGCACTGGGTAGATGAACAAATTCTCTCACCGGAAATATTAGAGCAGTCTCCGTCTACCAGTGTCCCAAATGTTGTAACTACAGGAAAGGTGGAGACTCAGATGCAGTGACAGGCAGAATTGGAACTAAGGAAGTTGCACTTGGAGGCAGAACAAGCTCAGAAGAGGCTAGAGGCAGAACAAGCTCAGAAGAGGCTGGAGGCAGAACAAGCTCAAGAACTAGCTATGGAGTGGTTAGAAGTGGAGCAAGCTCAGACAAAATTAGAGTTAGAGATTAAGGTAGCAGAATTGGGAATTAGATTAGAAAACCCTGGTGTTGCTGACTTAGGAACACCTGGGCATTTAAAGGTTAACAAAAATGTCAAGTTTCCTCTATTCAGTGACACTGTCCCAGACCATTTCTTCACTCATTCTGAAAAGTTGGTACGGAGTATAGAATGGTCTGAAACACAATGGGTATCTCTTCTTCAAGGTCAGTTGGTGGAAAAGGCACAGAGGATATTTGCAGCTATGCCTTGAGTGACAGTTTTGACTATGTCATGGTAAAGGCAGTCATCCTTACTGTTTATCAACTTGTTCCTGAAGCTTATAGGCAAACATTTAGACAACTGAAACGAGACCCCAAGTCAAACTTTGGTAGAATTTGCTCAAGAGAAATATAATATGTTTGATAAATAGTTAGATGCTGAAAAAGTTAAGGATCTGGACTCTCTTAAACATTTACTTAATTAGAAGAATATTTATCTTGTATACCTTCTAATGTGGCTTTATATTTGGCAGAGAAATTACCCAGATATATTTATGACTTGGATAAATTAGCAGATGAACATGAGTTGATGCATAGAGTAACTTTTAAAATAAAACAAAATCAAATAGACAAGGATCTATTCGAGCACTAAACTCCTCCGTCAGATTTGGTTCCCACACGTACCCAACAGTAGGTCAAGGAAACACTTTTTCAAAGGAACCAGGTGGTAAAGAGAGTAATGTGAAACCCAAAGAGGATCACACCAGTAATAAACATTACCCAGAATTGAAACAGTGTTCCTACTGCCATAGGAGGTTATCTTGAGATGATTTCGGGGCTTTAGTGTCCCCGCGGCCAGGTCCTCGACCAGGCCTCCACCCCCAGGAAGCAGCCTGTGACAGCTGACTAACACCCGGATACCTATTTTACTGCTAGGTAACAGGGGCATAGGGTGAAAGAAACTCTGCCCATTGTTTCTCGCCGGCGCCTGGGATCGAACCCACAGCATCACAAAGTCCAGCGTACTGTCCGCTCGGCCGACCGGCTCCCAGAAGGATCATGTTGGAAGGATCATGTTGTAAAGAGTTACTGGTTTCTTCACCCAGAAAAGAAGCCTATGGCACTTACAGTGTGTGAAAGGAGGACAACCAAATGTGTAGAAAAAATAATGGGAAAAACGCACTTGCTATAAATCCTTTTGGAGAGTTTATATCAAATTGGAAATTGCATTGAGCAAATGATTTGTGGCCTGATGTTAAAATTTTGAGGGATACAGGTCAATCCCAATCTTTACTATTAGAGTGTTTTACAGTATATACAGTCTAAAGAGGCTGAGGAGGTCTTAATTATACAGGGAATCACTGGAGATGTCCAGACTGTACCCTTGAGGGAAGTAAACCTTTATTGTGATTTTATTAAAGGCAAATTTTTAGTAGGTGTTAGTCCTAAGTTACCAATTACTGGCGTTGATCTAATTGTGGGGAATGATCTTACTGATAATCGAGTTAAAAGAGATGACCACCCAATAATGCTAAGCCAGAGGTGATTAGGGCACGGACAGATCCAGAGGACAAGGTAATGTGCCCAGCATGTGCCGTGACTCAGTCAAAATCAAAGTCTCAAATACCACAAACTCCCAATAATGTAAGTCAGGAGACAAAATTAGAGGTTAACAAATCAAATAGTGAATTGGATCTTTGTGACACTTGAGTGGCCAAGCTGGAAGAAGCAGATGGGAACAGGATGGGGAGCACCTCCACCAAACCACCTAGGAAAAGAGGTAGGAGAGACTGTAGTCCAGTTAAAACATCTGACTCTTCAGCCTTGAGATCAAAATCAAATTTTATTTATCAGCAAAGAACTGATACTACGTTGACAGACTTGCACAATAAGGCAGTAACTGAACTAGAAGCAGAAGTGGAGGGTATGACTTATTACTTCACTAAAGAGGTGTTGATGCGGAAGTGGAGACCTAGGAGCTCACCTATGTCACACACCCTAGGTAGTCCTACCGAGGGATTATAGAGAAAAGGTTCTAAATGTAGCCAATAATTCACAAATAGGCGGTCATCAGGATATTGCAAAAACATATAATGAAATAAGCAAGCATTTTACCTGGCCAGGATTAAAGAAAAATGTCATCCAGTATAGTCATGAATGCCCTGGATACGCTAAAACTGGCAAACCAAACCAGGTAATACCAAAAGCCCCTTTACAGCCAATTGTAGTGGCTGAGGAACCTGTTTACTCATATTATCGTTGATGTAGTAGGCCCATTGCCTACAACCAAGAGTGGTAATATGTATATCATCACCATAATGTGTCAGACGACACGCTTTCCCTGTGAGAAATGCTACAACGAAAGTGGTAGTAAGACACATAATGAAATTTTGTACTATTTTTGGTTTACCAAAGGTAATACAGACAGATAATGGGGCCAATTTCACTTTCAAAGGTTTTCAGCTGTTTTGTGGGGAGTTTGACATCCTCCACAAGACATCCACTACTTACCATCCTGAGAGCCAAGGTGCTTTGGAAAGGATGCATCAAACCCTTAGACAAATGCTGAGAACCAGTTACATGGAAACTGGCCGAGACTGGGATGATGGTCTTCCACTGATGCTCATTGCACTTTTTATTATTATTATTATTATTATTATTTCCTACCACAGACGTGGCCACACATTTACAATGCTAACCAGCATATATACATTTTCTTCTGTCCTTCAAGGACAGGGTTAGAGATTTGTTAAACATATAGTTCAGGGATTTATTGAACAATCAACCACAGAACGTGAGTCGGTGCTTTTAAAATGCTAACCTAACCTACATACGTAAATGCATAGATACACAGATTTACGTATGCCCTACATAAAGTGTTCAATGTGTCTTTTACATAGTGTCATTAATGTGCATTTACAAAGGCGAAATGTAATTCTGATCATCATCCACATGTACTTCATACACGTACATATACATACACACACATATACGTACATATACATTTATACATACATACATATATTAATACATCTTCAGAAGGAATGCATTCCTTCTGAAGATGTATTATTAAACGAAAGTACTTAAGGAAATTCCTATTTCAATTCTTCCTCCGTAGTCTGACACTCACATTTTTCATTACGTATTAATTTTCGTGATTTACACACACATATACATACATAATACACACGCACACATACACATATGTGCAATGCATACACATGTGTGGAAATTGAGTGGCCAAATGAGCCATAGAGACGTTCGAAAATTTTTTTCAGAGTAGTAAGCAAATGGAATGCTTTAGGAAGTGATGTGGTGGAGGCTGACTCCATACACAGTTTCAAGTGTAGATATGATAGAGCCCAGTAGGCTAAAAAACCTGTACATTAGTAAATTGAGAGTTGAGAGGTGTGACCAAAGAGCCAGAGCTCAACCCCCGCAAGCACAATTAGGTAGGTACATATATTTTTTTCTTTTTCTCTGAAAGGGTGAGATAGCTGATAGAGAAACTAGTGTGCAATTAAGCACTTAGTCACTGAAGGTGATTAAGGTGCTTTTACAAGCTCAGTTATATAGTTACATCACATCCATACATACATTGTATAATTTATACATTACATAGTCAATCTAGGATACAAGTCTAATATATCATCAAGTGTTCCAGTACTCATGTAGTAGCTACAGAGTTCAGCATACCTTAGCCGAGGAGGGCGAAAGTCAGCTAGTATGGGACACTCTACAATATAATGTTCAAGAGAGTGCATGTTTTCTCTTTCACAAAGTTGACACATTGTGTACTCGACATTTGGGTTTTGAGAAAGCTGCCAGATACGTCTATATCCCAGACGTATTCTGGCTACTATAACATCACATTGCAGAGTTCTTGTTCTATTAGTCCCATATGTGAATGTGTCCTCACGATATCTATCATAATATTTAATGCTACAACTTTCAGGTCTTTGTGAATTTGTTAGGTCGGTGAGATTTTCATTAGATATTTGTTTAAGTATTCTCTCTGTCACTGCCAATGAAACACTCATAACAATTCTACCACTGATTTTCTACAGGCTGTCTTTGCAAGCATATCAACAGTGTCATGCCTTGAGATGCCAACATGTGATGGGATCCATAGGAATTTAATTTAAAATCTGTTTTCTTTAGCAGCTAAAACATTCATTCCAATATCACTGACTATTTTCTGGGTGTTACTACTATGTTCAGTTCATGGCACTGAGGGATACTTATCAGGAGTCCCTGGAGGGTGTTCACCCAACTCATTAGATTTTGGCTATGTGAGAAGTCCACTAACCATCTTAAGAGATAAGTTGGTCGGAAGTCCCAAAAGTGTTGTGCAGGTAAATTATATTGATAAATTACAAGACAAGTTAAACAAAAACAGGACTAAAGACTTAATTCATCTTAAAGAATCTGAAGGCAAAATGGAGGCACAATATGATAAAAAGACAAAGCAACGACATGTTGAGGCAGGTGATAGAGTGATGGTACTAATGGCACGACAGGGACCAACATTCTTGCTTAGGTTCCAAGGTCCCAAAACAGTGATAAAAAAACACAGTCCCACCAATTATGTATTCCAGACACCTGATGTCAAGAGAAAGGAACAGGTGGTGCATGTGAATAGAATTAAACTAACACAGAAGGGAACTACCAATACCAACCAGGTGCTTAGTGTAGCCCATGTAGATGAGAATAATGGGGAATGTGATTTTGATAATGTACCTAATGCTCATGTACCTTATTTTAGCAATGGGGAGTGGTTGTCAAACATTTAGAAGTTGGTGGAACATTTGTCATCAGAGCAGAAGCAGAACTTGAAGCAGTTGCTGACTTCTCATGTAGACATCTTTGACGATATTCCCACCCAGACTACAGTTATTCACCATGATATCGAGGAGACAGACTACCAACCAGTCAAGTCACACCCATATAAAGTCAACCCTGCAAAGTTGAATCTCATCCGGAAAGAAGTTCACTACATGCTTCAACATGGATTGGTGAGACCTAGCAGCAGCAGTTGGAGGTGTCCTTGTATTTTGGTTCCAAAGAAAGATGGAACTCACAAGTTGGTCATTGACTTCCGTAAGCTAAATGTAATGACTGTTGATGATAATTTTCCAATACCTAGATTAGATGATTGTATAGACAGTGTTGGTAAAGCCAAGTCTGTAACCAAACTAGATTTTGTCAAAAGGATACTAGCAAAATCGTTTAACACCAAGAGCTCGGGAGATGAGTGCATTTATAACTGCAGATGGGTTGTATGAATTCACTGTAATGCCTTTTGTGCTGAAAAATGCCCCAGCAACTTTCCAGCATCTTGTGAACTTATTGCTAAAAGACATACCACAATGTCGAGCTTACTTGGATAATATTGTAATTTATCGCAATAGTTGGAAGGACCATATGAAAGGTTTGGCTAAACTATTTAAATGCTTAAAGGGGCTAATTTAACTAAACTTACACAAATGTCCTTTCGCCAGAGCTACTATTTGTTACTTAGGATATGAAGTAGGAAATGGGAAGGAGTTACAACTCAAAAATAAAATAAATGAGTATCCAGTGTTGACTAGCAAGAAGGAGGCACAAAGATATCTTGGAATGTGTGTTTATTATAGGAAGTTCTGTAAACATTTTGCGGCAATTGCTGCTCCTTTGACAAACTTACTATGTAAAAATCTAAAATTTAGATTGTCTCAAGAATGTCAGGATGCATTTACTAAATTAAAAAAAATGTTGTCATCTGGTCCAGTGTTAGCTACTCCTGACTACTCTAAGCCATTCAAACTATATATTGATGCTTCGGATTGGGGTGCTGGTTCTGTAATAATGCAAGAGGATGATGAGGGTATTAATCATCCAATACATTATATTCTAAAAAGTTTACCAAATGTCAACAGAATTACTCCACAGTAGAGAAAGAGGCTTGTCAATATTACTAGATGTTAATTTTTTTACATATATGTATCAGCCAATACTGTTGAAGTGTTTACAGATCACAACCCTTAACATTTATTGCAGGCATGAAGAATTCCAATCAGAGAATATTAAGGTGGTCTTTACTGTTACAAGAGTACAATCTGGTCATCAAACATATTCCAGGAAAATGAAATATAGTAGCAGATGCACTTTCTAGATTGCCAAAACCTGGGGTGACTTAGGGTTGTACTACTGCACAGAGATGTATATATTATTGTGTATCTAATGTTTATTATATCATTTATTGTTTGTTTAAAATTAGTAGGAATTCTGTTTGAGGTGTTGAACCTATGTGATTTTTTTTTCAAATTCATTTATGAATTTCTCATTTTTTCTCAACGGTTTGGAGGGGTGTTACGAACCTTACCTCCTGTGGAGGTTAGTTTTCAATTATATATTGTTGGTGGACACAGCGGAGAATGTTTGATAATAATAAATCTACAACTGACATCAGGGAGGCCGCAAGTCAGCAGTAATACTCCGCCAAGCAAAGTAGTACCTTCTCAGCTGGAGATTGTTAGGAACCGGAATACCCTAGCTATGCGAGGGAAAAATAAACTCAATCAAAAAGCATGCAGGATGAATTTGGTAAATAAAGTCAATAAAGGTTTTGGTTGGAAATGTAAAGAATAGAGTAAGTATTAAGGGGCGATGATACAAGAGCGGTGGACGCCATTTTGACTTGAGGGGAGGTGGATGGTTGACGACCAGATCTTGTTTACTGAGGGTTTTTCCTTCGGCCGTACAGAGAGATAAGCCAACAAATTACATTCACAGGGTTGAAGATAGGTTAGAGTACTTAGGCAGTCTTGGGTGATGTTTTTTAAGAGAGAGCCCAGGCTTCCTAGTGGTTTATTTATGTGTCACCGGTTGGTAGGTGTGGTGGATGTGTGCATGGTTCAGGTTTGGGGCTATGAGCCATAGGGTATCCAGAGCCCGCTTGGGAGTTTTATTACTACAGAACGACCTTGAGTTATAAGGAGTCGTATATCACGTCATATTTTATCGTGTGTCTTAATATATAAGTTGTGTTTGTAATAGGCAGTTTCCTTACACCTTGTTTTCCCCCTAGGCTCAAGTAAAATCATCTCTTCCCCTAGACAACATTTAAAGGTCCACCACCACCAAATTCCTGACACAAACCTTGACAGTGCTCATGTGTTGTCATCATCCACTACCACGATAACATCATTTATATTTGCCAACATTCAAGGTATAAAAACACGCAAATCCAACAAAGTTCACTTTATAGATGGTCTCCTTCATGAGGCCAATGCAGTGTTTGCAGCCCTAACAGAAACCCACACAAAGGACTACCATGATGGTGAAATATGGATCTCAGAGTACAATCTTTTCAGATGTGATAGGAAACACCGGCTTCAGGGTGGGGTCAACCTATACATCAAAGACACACTCATCTGTACTGAGCTGCTAAACACCTCAAATGATATGGTGGAAGTGCTGATAATCAAAATAGAGATTCTAAATGTAGTTATTGTCCTTGTATATAAGTCACCGGAGGCAAACCCTCAGCAGTTTAAAGACCAACTAATGAAAGTAAAACACTGCTTGGAAAACCTCACAAATCCAGCTCCGAACATCATCCTGCTTGGGGACTTCAACCTACGGCACCTGAAATGGAAGCACCTGGCTAATACAGTAATATCAGAAAGTACCAGGAAGTAGCCTAAATGAACAGGCACATGCAAATGACCTGCTACGGATGTGCGACAGGTTTGCCTTAAACCAGCAAATAGTAGAACCAACCAGGAAGGAGAACACGCTGGACCTCATTTTCACTAATAATGATGAATTGATCAGGAACATCATGATTACAAATACCTGTTACTCAGATCACAACTTAATTGAAGTTATGACAACCATGGGGAATAGACCTTCAAAACCAGTCCAGATTCCCGGGGGAGGAGATTTCAGCAAATTCAACTTCAATAATAAACAGATAAACTGGGAGCAAATAACCAGGACTTCACAGAAATAAACTGGGAAGAACAGCTAGGAAATGCGAACCTGAACCAGTGCCTGGAAAAAATAAGCTCAGTAGCACTAAAAATATGTACAAACCGCATACCCCTAAGAAAAAAGAGGAAGAGATGCAGATTGGAACGAGAACGTCGTTCCCTATATAGGCGAAGAAAACGAATCGCGGTACAA
>WNGS01167435.1:0-10438 GCA_020271785.1 Procambarus virginalis | reverse complement strand
GGTAGAGGTGTTGGTTTGAAGTATCCACTGCAGCTTGGCAAGGGACACAGGCATCATGCATGTCCTTAGCTTGACGATCAATGCCAGGAACCACACCTTTTCTCGTAGCAGCTGTTTGGTCCTTACAAGACCTTGGTGTCCTTGATGTGCAAGCTTCAGAGCACGTTGCTGGAGAACAGCTGGAATGACGATACGAGTACCTCGCAGCACGGTGTCGCGTTGTTGCGTAACACTTAATTCTGTCTGGATGCGTTCAAGTGCTTTGAATGCATCTTGGTCAACTCCTGAGGGTGGGATGCGTGGAAACTTTTTCTTGGTCAATGCATCCACTGTTGCTTGCAGAGTTGGGTCCTCTAGGGTTGCAGTACGTATTTCATCAAGAGTGAGAGCCTTAGGGACTGCATCACAGGTTACAGAGTGTACATATTCCTCGGCAACTTGCTGATGCTTGGTGATGGTGAAACTGTTGGCAGGATGTCGACTGATGTAATCAGCGGGATTGCCTGCACCCGGCTTGTATTTCACCGTAAAGTTGTATGGTTGCAGACGAAGAGCCCATCTCTCAATGCGAGCTGGTGGTTTGGACTTTGGATTATTGAAGATGGTCTCCAACGGTTTGTGGTCAGTGACTATCGTGGTAAAGGGTGCACCAAGCAGATACACATTGAAGTGTTCACAGCCCCATACAAGAGCAAGAGCTTCCTTCTCTGTCTGACTGTATCGTTGCTCAACATCTGTGAGAGAACGGCTGGCGTAGGCAATTACTACTCTTGAATCTGGTTGACCAGGTTTGTGTTGGGCTAACACAGCACCTAAACCAACAGGACTAGCATCCACCGTTAACTCAGTGTCCATTGATGGATCAAAGTATGCAGCAGTCGCATTTTCTACTAGTGCATCTTTCACAGCATCAAATGCATTTTGCTCGACATCGCTCCAGTACCATGATGCATTTTTCTTCAGGAGCTCACGTAGAGGCTTCGTAATGGTAGCAAAATCTGGAATGAAGCGAGAACAGTAGTTTGCCATTCCCAGAAAACTATGTACTTCAGTGGATGTTGAAGGAGGTGCAGCATTCTTGATATCTGCAACTTTCTTAGGATCTGGAGATAGACCTTTGTCACTAAGTACATGTCCAAAGAATTCAATTTTATGTTGATTGAACTCACACTTTGCTCGGCTTAGCGTCAAATTCTTTTCTCGTAAGCGTTGCAATGTTGCACGAAGAGCTTTGTCGTGTTCAGCTTGGGTACGGCCATAAACAATGATGTCATCAGACATGTTGTCAGCATTAGGTATATCTTGCAATACCTGGCTGATGATGTGCTGGAATACTTCAGCAGCACTGTTAATACCAAAACTCAGGCGCTTGTACCTATACAGACCTCGATGTGTCGTAAACGTTGTGATGAATCGACTCTCATCATCAAGTTCAAGCTGATGATAGCCCTTGTTTAAATCTAACTTGCTGAATACAGTTGCACCATTCAAGCGGTAGATCATATCATCTACAGTGGGTGTAGGATGGCGTTCACGCATTATTGCCTTGTTGGGAACACGCATGTCTACACAAATGCGTATCTCATCTGGATTCTTCGGCTTTGGTGGAGTGACAATTGGGCTTACCCATGGTGTTGGGCCTGTTACCGGTTCAATGATATCTAGTTCTATCAGCCTATCCAGTTCGGCATCGACTTTCTTGCGAGTATGGAATGGTTGTCGGCGATGTGGTTGGGCAACTGGAATTACATCTGGGTTGATATGCAGATGTACCTTGCTATCAGTATAACAACCTATGGATTTAAATCGATCAGAAAATTCAGCAACAATAGCATCAACATTGTTTGCAGATTCCACTGCTACAGCATTAGAAAGCTGAAGTAGCCCCAATTTGGTTGAAGTCTTGTAACTGAGTAAAGACTCCTTTGCATTCCTAACAACATGGAATGTAGTAATGAGCATTGCATTCTTTGACTTAATCTCTGCAGTGAAAGTTCCAATCACTGGTAAGGCTACCTTTGAAGCATAGGCAGTGGCTTTGCCATTATAGTTTTCAAGCTTTGGTAACTGTTTTTTAAATTTTTCATAGTGGCACTCAGCAATGGTGTCAATGTTTGATCCAGTGTCAATGAGAATTTTGAGACAAATGCCAGCAATGTATACTATAGTCTCTGGGTTGTTTGGAAGATCATTCCATTTTGTGATTGATTGTACTCCATAAATATAATCACATTCACTGTCATCTGAGACTGGTTGTAATGAAATGTTGTCTTGTATATTATTAACATTCTTGATTTGAGGTGCAATATTGTGTTTGCCACCTCGACCCTATGACTTGATCCTCGTACATTGCTTTTATTTATTGATTGTGGTTTCTTTAGTGCGGAACGACACATAGCACCAAAATGATTTAGTTTTCTACACTCATAGCACTTCTTACCTTGTGCAGGACAAACATTATCTTGGTGTGGGTAGTCTCCTCCACAATTGTAACATTTATTATTGACAACCTCTGATGTGAGTCGTTGTGACTGCTTGAGTCTTGTTCCATGACTCCAGTTGTGATGTGGTTCTCGGCTCAATTTAATGTTAGGTTTGGCATGATATCTTCTATGATCATGGTGTACTCCCTGAACCTTACATACTTCATGACTGTTAGTAACAGTGGCAGAACCGTTGTTGGCACTGCACTCCATGACACGAGCATCACGTGCAGCATCTTCCATTCGACGAGCCATATCCAGTATCTTGTTAAGAGAACTTTCATCATCAACAAGTTCTAGAGCTCTTCGACGAAGACGTGTAGATGTGCATGTTTCAATTATTTGCTGTTTGATTTCTTTGTCAACATCAGCAAACTCACAGTGGGCTGCTAAACCCTGCAGACGTGTATGGTATTGATCAACAGTTTCATTAGAGAGTTGTTTTGCTCTCCTGAAATGCATAATTTCCATAGCAGTATTTTGCCTTGGTTTGAAATGCTCAGTTAATTTGGCCTTGGCAGTGTCATAATCTTTAGCACCACCAGTATCTTTCAGTGTATCAAAGATATCACAAACTCTATCACCTGCATAGTGAAGCAGAAAGGCACGCTTTCTTTCAGCACTTTTGATATCAGAAACTATCAACAAATTTTCAAACCTTTTAAGCCATTTGACCCACCTCTGTGACAGGTTTGTCTGGTCACAGTCAGGATCAAATGCAGGAAACTGAGGTATATTTGCCATTTTTACTGAATAAATTTAAACTTATCACTTAAAATGTTCCTCAGAATATATAACACTTACTGCACTGTATATGTTATTCAAGAATTCACTGTAATTACTTTAATTTTGCAAAGCACACAAGCATTTTAATGCAAAAGTTCACAACAGTGCACAACACAGCAGCAACTGATTTCTTACCTAACCCTTGTGTACATGTGTTGTTCCTACTCACAGCAACACAGCAGTTGTTAGCATTTGGTACAGCAGTAGGCAGCAGTTGGTACAGCAGTTGGTACAGCAGTTGGTACAGCAGTTGGTTCACAGCAGCTGGCAGCAGTTGGCTCACAGCGTGAAGAATTTTGTAGCACGGAGCGTCGTTTCGTAACCAAAACATTGGGTTTTGTACACTGCATCAAAGCGTCGTTTCGTACACAGCGTCGGCAGATTCCTCTCACAGCAACACTCAGCACAGCTTGGGTAGCACACAGCATTGGCCAGCACACAGCAACGGCCAGCACACAGCAACGATCAGCACACAGCAACAGTCAGCACACAGCATGGGGTTGCATACAGCATCGGGTATGGTGCTCACAGCTTCTCTTTCCTCCTCTGGGCGTGTGAGGCAGCATGCTTCTTCCTTGTGTTTTGTTGAACAAAATACCTGCGTTCCCAGTTCATCCTCGTCGCCAGTGTGGTGTCTGTGTATAGCTGAGATAGTCTTGGTTGTAAGGTTGAAGTAAAGTCATTCCTGGTTACTGACTTTAATAATAATAAACGATTACATGATAGAGTAGCTCCCAAGCTTGGCAGGCGTCCTGTGTGCTGTTTACCTTCTCTAGTGGCGTCCAGCCGCCGCACATAGAAAACGGATGGTACCATTTTCTGTGAACATGACAGTACCTAATTTCATCCTCATAGTTTCCTACCTTGTGTTTCAAACTCACATTGTATCTTGTACTACCCACTTCCCCAATATTGACTAAATATTGACATATATCTTTACCAGTGTAATCGCCTCTGTTAATTTATATTATAGTTATATGTTTATATAACATCTTGCTACATTGTACCTTTTCATCTTACATGATATATTGGATTAAGGATTGCCCAGAACTCTATGCGTGTTTGTATTTTTGAAAGAATGTACAAATACCAATGTTATGTAATCTCACAAACCCATTGTACCTTCTTGTGAATAAATTATTGTTATTATTATTATTATTATTATTATTATTATTATTATTATAAGCCAGTAAGTCCAGCCCACTTAATGTACACTGCACTCCTTACTAAAATATCTGCAAAATATTTTCAGGGCTAATCTAAAGATTGGTCCTGAGCTTTGTTGATGGTGAGTACAAACGCCAATCGAATTGGAAATTACAATCTCTTAAATTGAAATGGCATATCTGTTAGAATCATAGAAATGTGAGGAATGAGGACATTTTCACCTTTAAAAGGTCCTGTCAAGATTGTTGCTTCTATGACGTTGCTGATTTGCAACTTGTCATTGAAAAGTTTTGGTTGGATGATATTTTGCAACATGGTAATTGGGAAGCCGATTTTCAATTGCAGTACGTGTGATCGAGTGAATTTAATATATACTTGAATTCAATATATGGGATACTGCCAGATATCCCTGGCAAATCGAGTGAGTTCAAAAATTCTGTTGGATAATTAACCGCTTCATCTGCTTCCACAACAGTGTCGACGGACTTATATGTGCCTGCCTCGCTTTGAATGTTAGACTGAATAATATTGTTAAGGTCGTAGAAGTTTTGTTCTTGGCCGCAAGAATAGCTCGTTCATTCAGCCAGTCGTGATTGTTATAATTGGTTTAAATAACGGGAATCACTTTTTCAATCAATTCTTCTTTTGATATCACTAAATTGTAGAAATTATGAGGCAATGAAATTCGCCCTGAGGTCAGATCAACCGGCATGTTTCCGTTCTCAATTTCTAGAAATTGATGTGAGAATATCCCAGCTGATGGATCCTTTTGCAGCTGGACACGAATATTTGTAGTTAAAATTAACGTCTTTACGTGGCGTCACAAAGCAGAGTATTTCAGGCAAGCATTTATTTCGTCCGTTGGTGTCAATCTAGGAATTACAAGTAATGTTTGCTTGAAATCTCCTGCAAGCAATATTAATGCGTTCCCAAATGGTCTGATGTTTCCACACAAATCTTGTAATGATCGATCAAGATCCTCGAGCGATTTTTTCTGGGCCACTGTGCATTCATCCCAAACAATAAGTTAACATTTCTGCAATACTTTTCCTGTGCCAGATTCTTTGGAAATTTTATACGTGGGAGTTTCAATGAATTGCTTGTTCAATGGCAATTTCATAGCCGAAGAAAACTTTTATACCTGCATTTGGGTGAGGTGATATGTGTTACGTACTCATAGCTGGCTACGTAATAAAATTTATATAAACTTTTGTTCTATCAACTGTATATATATATATATATATATATATATATATATATCTATATATATATATATATATATATATATATATATATATATATATATATATATATATATATATATATATATATATATATATATATATATATTATAATCATCGTGTGAGTTGGCAATGTCAGGAATACAGGAGCGCGGTGGCGTCTTTTACACGTCTATGACCTGTTAAATTCGGGAAAGAGAGTTTGCTGGACCTGTTCAGTTAGGAGCTCCAGATGTTACATTTTACATATTCATTGATTACGTATATACAGTAATTACGCAGTTAGCATTGTACTTAATAATTTTGGGAAATACCTATTATGTTATTTTATCTTATGTGAATGTACTGAATGTACTTTGAGAACCAGTGGTGGTTGAATTAGTCTTATATATTAAAAAGTCATTGTTTTCCATCCCTCATCCTGTGAGGCGGAGGGGGGAGAGGATTGTGGGTAGATTTAGCAGCGGAGCGAGTCAGTCGCTGGCTGGTACTCGGAGGCGAAACATGGGAGCTAAGTCTGTGTCTTTTGTTTTCTAGCTTTTAGTAGTTATTTGTTCTGGGAGAGACATTTTTATTTGTTTGTTGAAATAAGTGAAATATAGTGATCATCTGTAAGCATATATATATTAATTATAATTATTTTAAACTTATGCATATTTCTTCTTTCCTAAAAGAATATTAATCTTATGCTCATTACCTGTTATGGAGTTATACTGGTGACCCGCTTTAGACAACCTCAGTGGTAAATAACCCTAGACTTGTTAGTAGGGTTGTAGGATCACGAGCATTAACATACGATAGGTAACATAGAGTTATGGGGGCCTGTGCCGGGAAATATTGTTCCCACTTAAACTTAACTGTGCTAATCTAACCTTGCCTTCCTAGGTACCAGTGTCTTGTGTGTTTTCTGCTATTAACTATTCCATGTGCCATGCAAGCCTTCCTGTGTGTCAAGTAACAACGTTTCACGATTTTGAGGTAAGTCATCCTATAAATTTTGTTTGTGCAGTGAGGCCAAGCGAATTTTCAGTGTTGTACAATTTTTACAGTGAAGTGTAGTGTAGTGCCAGTGTGTTAATTATTATTATTGTGAATCAAGTGCCAAGTGTTAGTCACGATGGAGGATCAAGTGTTGTTGTTGTTGGCTCAACCAAACTTTGAGGAATTAAAAACCTAAAAAAGTCTGAGTTAGTAGACATGGCAAATCAATTGGATTTGACCGCCAACAACAGAATGGTTAAAGCACAAATTCTGAAAGTCATTGTGACGCATTTTGTTGAAAACGGAGAGTTAGAGGAAGAAATTCTGGAGGTGTTACGAGAGGAGTCGAGTGATCAGATGACGTTAAAGCGTCTTGAGTTAGAAGCTCGTCAATTAGAGCTTGAAGCTCAAAAAGAACAGAAATTGTTAGAGATTGAAGCTCAACAGAAACAGAAGTTATTAGAGGCTGAAGCTCAGCAAAGGGAGCTTGAGACTAGGCGTTTAGAAATGGAGGCACAAAACCAGAGAGTTTTAATTGAGTTGCAACTAGAAGCAACAAGCCGAAGAACACACTAGGCAATTAGAGATTCAACAACAAATGGCTGAAACTAACTTCAGGCTTGAAACACAGCGTATAGCAGCTGGGCATGGAAATTCTAGTAATGTTTTAACTAATAATGATAATAATTAAATAAGGATGAATAAGTATATAGAATTACCCAAGTTTAATGAAGAGGATCCTGAAGTTTTCTTTGCACATTTTAATAAGATTGCAATCAGTATGAACTGGCCAAGGGATCAATGGGTAGCAATTATGCAGTCTCAATTTAAAGGGCGTAGTCAGGAGGTATTTACATCCCTACCTGACGCTCATAGTTTTGATTATGAATTTGTAAAGAAAAGCATCTTAAATGCTTATCAATTAAATCCAGAGGCACACAGGCAAAAGTTTAGAAACCTAAGGAGGGTAAGTGATCAGACAATAGCTGATTTTACTCGTCAAAAGACGAACTATTGCAACAGATGGTTAAAGTCACTTTCAGTAACAGAGTATGATGCTCTAAAGAATCTTCTTATAATGGAAGAAGTATTGTCATGTCTCCCAACTAATTGTCTACTTTTATGGCAGAACAAAAGAATGTAACAGACATTTATGAGCTGTCAAAACTCGCTGAAGAGCATGAGTTGTTGACCAAGGCCCAGTTTACGGCCTATTCACCTAAGTTTAATCGTAGAGTAAATCATAATGCTCACAGAACTCCTTATCAGAACCATCCAGTCCTAGTGCTCCAGTTACTCCCATGAGCTCTTCTCTTACAAAACCTAACCCTGCTACTTCATTGTCAGGAATGTCAAATACTAATAAGGTTAATTCTAAACCTACAGTTGGTTCTACAGGTGTGTCCACTGTAAGGTCCTGTTCCCATTGTAAGAAAAAAGGCCATGGAATTAATTCCTGTTTTATCTTGCACCCTGAGTTACGACCAACTGGTCTCATTTATTGTAGAGGTGTGCAAAATAAATTTACTAATAAACATGTAACTGTAAACCCCAATTGGGTGAAACAGTATTCTCCATATATGTCTTCAGGTGAAGTTTTGTGTATTGATGGAAAGTGGAAGCAGGTGAATATTCTTCGTGATACTGGTGCTTCCCAAACCTTAATTTCTGCTAGTATACTTTCTAATGTTGAAAAGAGAGATACTAGAAAGTTTGTTGTTCTTCAGAGTGTTGCAGGATGTCAAACTGTACCTCTGATAGATGTTACTTTAAGATCCACCATTGCTCCGAGTTTATGCACTGTGGGTGTTTGTACACAGTTGCCCATCCCAGGTGTGGATGTTATATTGGGTAATGATGTGGCCATAAATCATGTTGTGGGTGAGATTAATCCCAGTTTGTATAAACAGCCAGTTGCAGACCATGTTTATCCTGCCTGTGCTGAAGTTAGTTCTATGAATGAACCTGTTGTAGTAGATGGTTTTGTCCATCCTACCTGTGCTGATGTCAGTACTATTATAAATCCAGTTGTCAGTTCTACTGTTGTTACTCAAGCATTTGTTCCAGTAACCAGTACCCCTTCAGTGGAGAAGTGGGATGTGGTTGTTCCAGATTCCTGTGTGGCCGACCTAGTTGTTGAGAGTAAGCCTGATACTATGACTGCTTTATTCCAATAAATTGGGAAAGGATGTCCATGTACCAGTGTCTTGCCCGCTCACTACGAACGTTGTGCCAGGAGTTGAGAGAAACTTAAAAGCCACGACTCTAGTGTATTCTAGCCAAGTGAATGGTTTAGGACAAGATGTCGGGTTGGCAGAAGTATTCCCGCTCACTCCAAGTTTAGAATCAGTTGTCGAGAGTAAGTCTGTTGTAGAGGCCCCGCCTCACCCTAGTCAAGTTGATAGTATAGAGGAGGAGGTCAAATTACCTGTTACTTGCCCGCTCGCTTCAGATTCCTTTAATTTATGTGCATTGAGTAGAACTAACCCTAAGATTTCAGAGAGAAGCAAGGAGACAGTCTGTGCTGTAGATCCAGTTCTGGAGAGTGTGGGAAATCAGCCGGAGGATCAACTTCTGTCGAGTAGATGGAGACCTATTGAGCCTCCCTCTTCAGTTGTCTGTGAGGCTGTGACCCCACTTAGTAGTTTTATTGATTGTGAGCAGACAGTACTCCAAGCAGCTCCAGATGTCATGGGAGGAACTTTTGGTAAAACCATTAAGAGTAGTGAAGTATCATTCGGATCTAAGTTGCAGAGAGTTGTGAGTTGTGATTCTTATTCCATGTGGAGTAAGTATTTCTCATTGTGTAAATTGAGTCAGAGTGTGTGTAGGATGTTGAAATCTACTTTTATTCTGCAGGAGCCATTCTCTTGTGAGGTAATGGACTGTGGGACATCTTTGTCCAGCCTTGTGGTTGAGCAGAGAGAGTTTACTCAAGTAGGTTGTGCATCCAGTTGTTCTGAGGAAGTGGTGAGTTGTACTAGAGCAGTGTCTCTATATTCAGATCCAGTTTATTTTGATGAAAGAGTAGTGAACAACGTGTGTGTTCCACTCGAGTGTGGTGTTGACTTTCACAGTCATATTGGTGGTGAAGGAGTTAATCATACTTGGGAGCAGGTGTTTGAGGCTCCAGGTGTGTATTTCAAGTTGGGGGATAAGGTTATCCTACATTGTGTTAATCGTTGTGAAGGGTTACAGATTGTCCTTGGGTGTTTCCCAGGTAATCTGCTGTGCGTCTTCAAGATGTTAAGATCCTTAAACCTCTTGGTTGATTGTTTGTCATCAGACGTAAATCACTTGGGAAGTAATGGTGAGGGTTGTCAAGTTTTCGGCATGTTCTTGTTAGTCTTTTGGAAGACTAGAAGGTTGATGAAAGTGTGTGTTGTGTTCAAGTTCACCCTCAGAAATTGTGAACTTGTCTTCGGAGTTATGATTGAGATATGGTGCCTAGGCATATGCCTGTGCAAGGTAGCTTTTGCACTTATCTTGGGTTGTATTTCTTGGTTTCAAGGTCAAAGGTTTGCTAAGTCGGTGTGTTGTGTTGCTGAAGGTTCTATGAATGGGAAAGTTTTATACATAATTGTGAGGTTTAATGCTAATTTCTCTAATTTTAGTATCCATTGGGCGAGAGTATGTGTTCCACAGAGGATCCAGAGTGATGAAGAGCAGATGTCTTTGTCAGAGCATACCAAGGAGAAGTCCCAACACTACTTTACATCCAGTCAGAGTCATGGAAAATGGAGTCTGTCTTGGAAAATTCCACCATATAGGAAATGGATC
>WNGS01167433.1:27694-39328 GCA_020271785.1 Procambarus virginalis | reverse complement strand
CTCTCTCTGCTTCCCCCCTCCCCCTCCACCTTCCTGGTGTCAGCTGGGAACGATGATTGTCATCGACCTTTAATGATCAATTAAGATGCTGCCGTTGTTCTCACAGTAAAACAACACCGGCGTGCACCGCTCGCTCAACCATATCACACACCTGAGTGAGAAACTTGGTTGAGAGATAACAGGACCTTTGAAGCTTTTACCGGACTTGTTGTATAACAAGACTTGTGTGTATGTCTATACAAGACTATTTGTATACATGAAGTGTCTTATAAATATTTGAAGGCTCTGTATTCACACTATACCCTGAGGTCGTGTGGCAGTATATTCCTTCCCCCTTCTACCTTTTATGATAGTTCTTTCTCTTTCTATGTAACCATCGTAAATATACTAACGTAATGGTCACTTAGATAGTAGAAATGGGTACTATTCCCTTTACAGAGTCCGGAAAAAAATAAAGCTGAAAAGCAAACTGAAATATTCCCAGGGCCTAATATAGCATATATATGTCCTATATTAGGCCTCAAGGTGTATTGGGCCTGGGATAGTTAGGTTAAGTTAGTTTAAAACTGATTAGCAACATAAATGCAAAACCTTTTTCGGGTTGTCCAAATTCAGCAGTACCAAATTCTACTTTATAATTGTCCACCACGTCAATATATGTACGATGGTCAACATCGTTATTATAGTACAGCATAAAGTTAAGTATAGTAAAGTATAGTATTTACAAAAGTGTAGGTCTTAAGGCAGTATATCCGTAACAGTCGAGGTTGAAAGTAGTATATTCACAATTAAGCAATATTGCTTGCAAGTATTGCAGTATATTCTACAAAGGTCATACTGTATCACTTAATCACACTAGGGTAATGTATTCGTTATCCATTGTTGGATTTTTGTTTTAATATCATGAGTGAGAATTGTGTAATACAGGAGCAATATTTACGGTTGAACCCACTGCTGTCAACTTGGCTGAATAATTGTATACCTTTAGTGTGACAAATACAGTAATTTCTGGAAAAATGCACTAACAAGGGATATACACTCTTTGTGTTAAGGAATATACACCCATGGTGTTAAGGGATATACACCCTTGGTGTTAAGGAATATACACCCTTGGTGTTAAGGAATATGCACCCTTGGTGTTAAGGGATATACACCCTTGGTGTTAAGGGATATACACCCTTGGTGTTAAGGGATATACACCCTTGGTGTTAAGGGATATACACCCTTGGTGTTAAGGGATATACACCCTTGGTGTTAAGGGATATACACCCTTGGTGTTAAGGGATATACACCCTTGGTGTTAAGGGATATACACCCTTGGTGTTAAGGGATATACACCCTTGGTGTTAAGGGATATACACCCTTGATGTTAAGGGATATACACCCTTGGTGTTAAGGGATATACACCCTTGGTGTTAAGGGATATACACCCTTGGTGTTAAGGAATATACACCCTTAGTTTTAAGGGATATACACTGAGCTATGGTGGTGTATATCTCAGCAACCCTCCAGAAGTTGATAGGCCTTAAGCCAAGTGCCGAAATGCAGTAAGATGTGATCTTTCATTTGCAGATAACGTGTGATAACATGTGATAACTTAATGTGAACTCGATATGTCAGTCGTCATCAACATTGAGATGGAAACAATTTTGCACATTGTCAATATAAACTCTTCCGTTTCATCGGAACGACAAGTTGCATCACACTGCATAGCCCGTCGCGTCTAATGTAATCGGCTGCTACAAAATCAATCAACACATTCTCTTATGTCACAGCAACAGCTGTCACCTGCACCAAGCAGGGCCGGACTGCTGCTGTTCGGTTTAATACCAAACATCGCCACAAGCGCTTATTTCAGTCTTGACGCCGTACGAAAAGGCGAAATTCCTGAATCCGAAATGGTTCAATGGAGTTCTGAAGCCTTCGAGAGGCTGTGGGCCCCATAGGGTGTGTTACTGGTGAACTAGAGACCAGTTCACTCACTGCCCTGAACTGGGGGAACCGTCAGGGACTGCACTGTGGAAACACGGAGTGGATTTGGGGAAAAGGGCAAGAGAGAGAGAGAGAGAGATAACAAAAAGCGAATTGATGAATGTACATTTTTCGGATTGGAAATTGACCAATTCATGGAAAGAGGGAATGTGGGCTTTGGTGTTGTTTTTTGGGCGTCGGTGATTGTTCCCTGGTAATTAGTGTGGGTGCCAGGGTAATTGTGTTGGGTAGTGATTCATTTGTCAATTCTAGAATTAACTGAACTTGTATGGAAGAGGGAAAATTATTACGATATGAGAATGATCAGGACTCCTCTACTGAAAGGAACAGACAAGGATATCTGGTATATTTCTATTAGGAAAGACAGTACATCTCTGCTGCAACAAAGGTACCTCTGCTGGAACAAAGGTACCTCTACTGGAACAAAGGTACCTCTACTGGAACAAAGGTACCTATGCTGGAACAAAGGTACCTATGCTGGAACAAAGGTACCTCTGCTAGAACAAAGGCACCTCTCTGCTGGAACAAAGGTACCTCTCTGCTGAAACAAAGGTACCTCTCTACTGAAACAAAGGTACCTCTCTGCTGAAACAAAGGTACCTCTCTGCTGACACAAAGGTACCTCTCTGCTGAAACAAAGGTACCTCTCTGCTGAAACAAAGGTACCTCTCTGCTGAAACAAAGGTACCTCTCTGCTGGAACAAAGGTACCTGTGCTGGAACAAAGGTACCTCTCTGCTGAAACAAAGGTACCTCTACTGAAACAAAGGTACCTCTCTGCTGAAACAAAGGTACCTCTCTGCTGAAACAAAGGTACCTCTGCTGAAACAAAGGTACCTCTCTGCTGAAACAAAGGTACCTCTGCTGAAACAAAGGTACCTCTCTGCTGAAACAAGGTACCTCTGCTGAAACAAAGGTACTTAACAAAGGTACTACCTCTCTGCTGGAACAAAGGTACCTCTCTGCTGGAACAAAGGTACCCCTGTTCTAGAACAGAGATGCCTCTCTTGCGCAGCAGACAACAGAACACCTCCACGGTAACAGTTAGTGCTTCTGGTGTACCGGCGTTCGAGCCCTCTTGCTTAACACAGCCACAGGACAGGGGAAAGCATGCTCTGGGTCAACAGAGTTTTGAGAGCATAAATATAACCCTTCAACGCAGTTCCTTCAACAGGTCAATACTCCTTGTATGAAAAATCTTTGAGTCGGGATGGCTTTGATCGTCCATTTAAGGAAGAGAGAACGGGAATAATTAAAACTTTTGGTTTATCTTTTGGTTCGCAGCATCTATTCTTTTGGAACGGGTTTATTTGGTATATCTGGGGCAAGGGTTGTTGTTGTTAAAGATTCACTACCTGGAACAAAAAGTTACAAGTAGCACGGGCTATGGTGAGCCCGTAGTGCCTTTGATGTGGGGCAATGGGTATATACACTGAGAGATGAACTATATTCGCTGAGTTGCACTATAGTCCTGGACTTTGTTCAGGACTATGGTATTCTTGATGGTTGGTCAGTATGACGCTATGGTGGCCTTAACAACCCTCCAGAGGTCAACAGCCCTTAAACTGGACACTATAACCCACACATGCGGTGCCCTGGTGATTGGGGAGTAGTGTTGGTGAAGTGAGGCACGTGTATGTAGAAGAGTGTGGAGGAAAGTAGATAAAGGGGGGGGACGGAGGAGGAGGAATAGGGGTAATCTGATGATACAGGAAGCTGGATAAAAGCTGATAGGGAATAGGGTGAGAGCCGAGCAGCGTAGACAAATTGAATGAGAGAGGAAGAGAGGAGTGGAGGGAGAGATGAGAGGGGAGGAAGAGGAAGGGAGATGGTGAGTGGGTAACGGAGAAGAGGTGGAAAGAAAGTAAGAGAGAGGTGAGAAACAGGAGACACCGACAGGTGAGAGGAAGAGGAGACAAGGCAGGTAGATAAGAAAGAGTAAAGAAGTGGACAGATAAAGGAGACATGAGGAGGAAATGGGGGAGTGAGGAGACAGGAGACAGAAGGACGTAAGGAGAGATAAAATAAAGGGGAGCGAAGTGAGGTGGTGAATTAGCCTTGACGAGTGGCTCGAGGTATTGAATATTGATTCAGTCTCTGCTAATGTTTGTTCTCCCCTCCCCCCTCCCTCCCTCTCCACCCCCCCCCCCCAACCAGCCCGGCGTTATTGACAGTGATTGTCCGTCTATAAGTCCCCCCTCCTCCCTCCCCCCCTCGCCCCTCCTCCCCCAACCCCACCACCTCCAAAGGACCCGTTATATTACAAATGTTTACAAAGTAACTCGCACAGTCTGAGGCCATTAGATACAAAGGAGATTGTTTTTGGGAAGCATCTGGTGGTACAATGTCTGGTGTGGGATTTCAATTGAAGTAATTGACAATTCTTTTTCTAGATGTATACACGATATTCCACTAAAGTATATATATTTTTTATATGTTTACTTTTCGATTAAAGAAAATGTTTGAAATTGTTTGCTTTTAATTGTAAAGCTATTGTTTGGGTTTTATTGACAGTCAACCAGTTCTCACGGTTGGCTTTACGGATTCACTGTCCGCCTCACACCTGCAATATTGGCAACCATTTTTTCAGGACCATTGAAACATGTTGTCCCTCCTCCTGATGCCCCTTGCATCATTAATTTTCACCCTTGCACAATTGATATGCAACCTTGTAATAT
This sequence comes from Procambarus virginalis, assembly GCA_020271785.1. Taxonomy (NCBI): domain Eukaryota; kingdom Metazoa; phylum Arthropoda; class Malacostraca; order Decapoda; family Cambaridae; genus Procambarus; species Procambarus virginalis. The sequence continues at coordinate 34,659 of WNGS01167433.1, read as the reverse complement.
ATATCCTTGCAACATCTACACGCAGGTGACAACGGTCCAGAGGAAATGTTGTCAGGACTTAACGGTTCTGGATGGACCCAAACGTTGTCACGAATTTCATAACTTTGGGTTAGGTTATTTGCTTCAACCCCGTTATTGTGACATTCTCTGACTACCTGTTTCCATGTATATATTTTATTGTCGGAATTTGTTTACCTTGGTTTATTTTCCCTTGTGTGTGTGTGTGTGTGTGATCCCGTAGTGTGTTTGTCTTAGTCTTACGGCAAAAGCCTGAACCAAGACAAACACATCTCAGTATCCATTCATTATTTTTTTTCTGCGTTTTTCTGTATTTTAACAAATATTTTCGGTGTTTTGCCGTATTTAACGAGTATTTTCGATGTTTTTCTTTATTTATCAATTATTTTCGGTGTTTTTTGTATTTAACACGTATTTATGGGTGTTTTCTGTATAAACAAGTATTTTCGGTGTTTTTCTGTATTTAACAAATCTTTTTGGTGTTTTTCTTTATTTAACAAGGATTTTCGGTGTTTTTGTTGATTTATCAATTATTTTCGGTGTTTTTTGTATTTAACAAATATTTGGGTGTTTTTCTAAATTTAATAAGTATTTTGGGTGTTTTTCTGTATTTAACAAGCGTTTTGGGTGTTTTTCTGTGTTTAACAAATATTTTGGGTGTTTTTCTAAATTTAATAAGTATTTTGGGTGTTTTTTTTTGTATTTAACAAATATTTTGGGTGTTTTTCTAAATTTAATAAGTATTTTGGGTGTTTTTCTGTGTTTAACAATTATTTTCGGTGTTTCTCTGTATTTAACAAGTGTTTTGGGTGTTTTTCTGTATTTAACAAGTGTTTTCAGTGTTTTTTGTACATAACAAGTATTTTAATTGTTTTTTCTCAAAAAAGTAAATCAAAAAATTATCAAAAAGAAAAAAAAGAAAAAAAAGAAGTATCCCCAAAAAGGAATATAAATATATTCTCCAGTTTTCTTGGTGCTATATTTCGTGCAGCAACTTTTAAGTTGTCAAAGTTGCTAACGAGCCTGAGGGAGGTTTGTTTTGTTGTTAAAACTCCTAGTTATGAATCACCTCATCCACTCGTTAAGTCTTGTTTGCCCTAACAAGGCTAATAATATTTCCTACTGAGGACTTAGGCTACTGCTAACACGTTTTCTTTCTATTTTCCTCTGTTTTCTATGAATCTGATTTGTGTGAACTCAATGTTGTGTGATCTTTTGCAGCGAAAGAAAATTTGTTTTCTGTTGTCACTATTGTTGTGGGCGAATATCTCGGTGTATTTTGTACGTCATAATTATTTCTTTATTGTTTCTTGGCTTCTTCATTTGTTCCAGGATAATTGATATAACCTGCTATCATAAGATGAGAAGCTCTTCAACGTGTCTTACTTCCTCCTGGCTACAGGGATTAGTCTAGTCTCCTCCTGGCTACAGGGATTAGTCTAGTCTCCTCCTGGCTACAGGGATTAGTCTAGTCTCCTCCTGGCTACAGGGATTAGTCTAGTCTCCTCCTGGCTACAGAAACTTACCTGCTCTCTTCCTCATGGCTATAAAGACCTGCCTAGTCTCCTCTTTGTGGCTACAGAGACCTGCTTGAGCTCCTCTTCATCGATACAAAGATCTTCCTGGTCTTCTTATAGCTTCAGAAACTTGTCTGGCCACCTCATATCTACATTTGTATCTCGTCAGTATTTTAAATTATAGATTTAAAGCCTTTAGATTGTTAGTATCACTATGCTGCAATCTAATTTATATCAGACTTTAATTAGAGTTTATCGCTATCAAAGCTTGGCATTAAATTTTTATCTTTCACTCTGTACACTGAGAAATACTGGAACCTGTTTAGGCTTTAGGCCAGGTGCTAGAACCGGTTTAGGCTTGAGTTAAGATGTCCCCGTTACTAAATAGGGGTAAACGGCATTCAAACCCAGGTTATAATTTAGGGGAACGGGTCAAAGGAACTGTCCAATCGTCCCACTCCTACTAGGATATGAACCTGGGTTCTATTATAGGTGATTTAGTCTCCTGGGCTAACACCAAGGTGTAAAATCTCTGCTTGGTTTAGTACCCATCTGTCTACGGAGGTCTGCAGGTGGATTTGGGTAAAATATGACAAATCATCATTTTCATTAATTTGCATATTTTCGGTATAAAAAGTCGTAATTTAAAACTCCAAATACATGTAATCACCCTAAATTCCGCTCATAATTGCGGTACCCACAATAGCTCTCTGACCAACCAATAAGTATTCTTTTCTCATAGAGTCGAGAATTAAAACTCGGTATAATACTCTTATAAGTGTGGTATTAGAACCACAGCTTCTTACTTACAAAATGGCAATTATCGCTTAATTCTAAACTTAGTCTAGAACTAATATTTATTCTATGTATTTCCACGCAGTAATTTGGTACATATAAGTCTTAGTGTCAATATTAATGTTGTCAATGTGACTGAAATATATTACACCAATTCATATTGTACTGATGTCTCCCCTATAATATGTTTTCATAAATTTATGTAATTATTCAACAATCATTACGTTATATCTCAGTCGCTTGATAGGCTACAAAGCCATATCACTGTTATCGTTTTCTCCCTTTGTCTTTAAGTGGCAGAGATTATCTTATTTATCTTAATTCCAATATTTATCATTTTCCCCTTGTCCTGGTGGGAGACGCCAGATGCGTCAGGGGACACTGGACAAAACCGCTGACCCTGTTGCTCTAGGTACGCGGACCCTGGATGATGCTGTTTATCCTGCCTCTGATCTCTGTCATTAATCCCTAGGAGAAAGAGAGGACTTTGGACACTGTCGTTACCACTATGTATGGGACTTGATCATGAGTACTCTACACGGGACCTGATCATGACCACTCTACACGGGACCTGATCATGAGTACTCTACACGGGACCTGATCATGAGTACTCTACACGGGACCTGATCATGAGTACTCTACACGGGACCTGATCATGAGTACTCTACACGGGACCTGATCATGAGTACTCTACACGGGACCTGATCATGAGTACTCTACACGGGACCTGATCATGATACTCTACACGGGACCTGATCATGACCACTCTACACGGGACCTGATCATGAGTACTCTACACGGGACCTGATCATGATACTCTACACGGACCTGATCATGATCACTCTACACGGGACCTGATCATGAGTACTCTAACACGGGACCTGATCATGAGTACTCTACACGGGACCTGATCATGAGTACTCTACACGGGACCTGATCATGACCTCTACACGGGACCTGATCATGAGTACTCTACACGGTACCTGATCATGAGTACTCTACACGGACCTGATCATGACCACTCTAACACGGGACCTGATCATGAGTACTCTACACNATACTAAATATATTATGATTCCATTTCAATGTTTCGATTGCATTGACAAATTGAATTTCATAGATTTCGATTTATTTTCATTTTGATTTAATTATTTTGTGTGACATTGCATTGGAACTGAGCTGTGTTGTTTACCATACCGTTCATTTCGTGAGAATATTTTTTTTAATTGTTTTTATTTTTTAACTGTTTTTTTTTATATTTTAGTGATGGGAACATCAGATCATTGATGTTCCCAATTTCTGATGGGACATCAGATCATTTGGGAATGCATCGAACGAGGGAGTGGGGATGGTGGGGATGACGAGGGGACATAGGAATGGAGAATGGTGGGGAGGACAAGGTGATAGGTGAGTATTTAATATTTAAAATTAAATATAAAGCAAATATTTAATTTTAATTCAAAATTAAAATTTTGAATTAAATATTAAAGCATTTAAAATAGAATTATCTCTAAGTTCTAAAAAAATAAAAAAAAATCCCCATTCTATTACACTGACGTAAGGTGTGTGAATGTTTTGTTGTGTGCACACAGTTGGTCAGGTGCACTTCAGCAGCGGGTGCAGTCTCCCTGAAATAATCGTAGCCGAGCCTAAGCCAAGCAGTAGTAAAGCTTGCAAATCTTCTTACTTTACTGGGTGACCCATAGACATGAGGGTCACCCGCTGTCCAGTTGCATAGTGAGAGATGGGGTAACTACTGTAGTGTGAATATCACTTCATCTCAAGTCTGCTGACCTCTGATGCAGCTCTCAGTGTATTGCTGGCTTTATGCTGCTCAAAGGTAGTTTAGTTTAGTTCATTGGTTATGCACCCCATACCCAGCTTATGGGCGCTAGTGGAAAGGGTTACAGAGACACATCATGGGCTCAGGGAGTGAACCCCACAATTCATTTAGCTAAGCAAGTTACCTCAAGCACAGCTTCAAAGCTAAGCAACTGACATATGTGGAGAGCTAGTGTCACAATGATATGTTTGTCCTGCACTCTGCCCCCCATCCCCCATCCAGTGGGCAGCGGTGGATAGGTTACAATCACTCAGTTACTACCTACAGTTAGCAAACTGGGAATATTTGGCCAATACTTCTGGTAGCAGATCATTTTGAATGAAATATGTACAAATCTCTTGAAGTTTGTTGCATAATTGTCTCTGAATTCACGTATCTTTTCGCACTCCATCACATAGTGACGGAGGGTTTGCGAATAATGTTGTTGACACACTTTACATTTAGTCAGGTCTACATCAGCAGATAATGACAATACCCGGAGATACTTGTAACCGAGTCTAAGCCGACCAGTAGTAACATGTAACATCAGTAGTAACATTAAGATAAAATCTAAAAACTACCTAATAAACTCCTTGTAAACTACCTTACCCCTAAATGTCAACCCATGTCTTACTATTGTAATCAATACTGTTTGTTGACCAACTTGCATAATTGCTATTCTCTGCCTTGTTCCCCCCTTATTTTTTTTAACACAATTTATACTTTAAGTTCAATTACTATTAAGTTTTAGTCTAAGTGTTTTTCCTCCCACACCTTGCCCGAAGCACTATGCGTACTAGTGGCTTTAGGTATTGTATGTACTATCTCTATTTTTAAATCCACCATTATGTATGTACCTTTAACTGAATAAAAAATCTAAAAATCTAATCTAATTTAATCTAGAAGTCTGCTGATTTTATTGGATGATACATAGATGTGTGGCTCCTCTTGCATGATAGTATTATGATAGATGGAATTACTAGTGTTGATTTCACTCAAATGTAATCCAAGATGATAATGAACTCCCTCTTTAACAACATGTGCTTTGCCTAACTCATAAGTTCAATGATGCTTTTGGTGTGAGGTACAAGAGCCGAAGCACAACCCCCGCAGGTACAACTAGGTGAGCACAAGAAATTTTGTACACGGCAGCATGAACGACGTAATTTGTCGTGTGCGCATGCGTGCGACAATTCAAAGAAAACTATCAGCTGGCAGTGATGAGAGAAAACGGATTGTTATGTTATCAGGTTAGGCGTTCATAATCAGGTGGCACTGAAGCAGATTGCCAATGTATACCTGAATTTACCTGAGGGCCACTAACACTCTAGTGGCCTCGACGAGGATAGGAATCCGGCGGCTTGTCAAAGGTCCCCCCCTCCCCATTTGTCCTGATGAGTTTTTTCTAATTGGATTGTAAATGTCAACAGTTTTGGAAATTACGGATTTTGCGGGTAGGCGATTCCATAGATTTATAAACCTGTGGGTGAAAATACATATGTTTTCAGACACTCAGACTATCAGATAAAATAAATGAGTCAATGTGAGATGCGGAAAGGTGACTTTTCTTTTAAATTACCATGAGCCTCTGTACCTCTAGACTCACACTTTCGTGAGGCACAATGTCAAAAGTTATCTAAAGTTAAGATGAACAGCGTCGCGTTCCTTTCCAATATCAACTACCTCAGATACGCTGGAAGATAATATGAGTAGATTAGTAAAACACGAGCAGCCTATAATAATTAATGTTGAATGCGAATGCTCTTTGCGATTATCGAATCAAGCAATTTTCCCAATACAGACCTTAAGCTGATTGGTCGAGACCTGAGGCAAGTGACTGACCCGCTCTCTCTTAATGACCAAGAATGTTTACCTGTCAGTGACTAAAGTGGAGTGACGTTGACGCCTTAATGCCCGCCCACACCAGTCTTATTGTATCTGGCACCCAGTTTTATATTATCTTTACTTACCTTCGAGTTCTCTCTTATATCTGGCCTTAAACTTATGGACGGAGGCGGCTTCCACAACTTCTACTTTCAGCACATTCCACTTGTCGCCCCAGCCATGCAGGTCACCAGAATTTCCGTTCTCTTCGTCGGCTCATTTGCGTTCCGGTATAAATAAATAAATATAAATATAAATATGTTATTCAGGTAAGGTACATACATACAAGTGATGTTACATTAATGGATCGAATTATAGATAGAGCTAGTACATACAATGCCTAAAGCCACTATTACGCAATGCGTTTCGGGCAGAATATATACTCAATATAATATATATGTTGTATATACAACATACAATATACTGTATATTGTTTCCGGTGTTGTAGGCGTGAAAGTCGATTCATCAATTAATAATATTTTCCCCTAACTATGGGAGATAATAAGATTTTCCATTGTCAGGAACAGGAGGCTTATAGAGGTCCCCTCTAGGCCAACAACTGACCTTTCCCCAAGATGCAACCCACAACAGCTGCCTCAATCCCCCCCCCCCCCTACATGAGCAGGTGCATCAGACAAACTGTAACGTTCCCACAATCACTTTTTTCGCTTCGAAAGATTGAACTCTTGAACTCTGGATTACAGATTGCGAGTCGAATACGAAGACCACTGTACTACAGGACCCATGGAATGTATATACAAACCAAATGTAAACAAATAAAATTATAAATAAATGATTAAATTTAAAATGTATTTCATTGCCTTAAAATGATATATTATTATCCTACTTTCTCTCCACTTTTTCCATTTTTATCAGTCTAAATTTCTCTTGCTGGTATTTTCTGTTTTCGTTTTTCTAGTTCTTTATCA
>WNGS01167433.1:15203-26160 GCA_020271785.1 Procambarus virginalis | reverse complement strand
ACAAGCCTGGAATCCCACTTCGCCAATCATCAGCCAGATACCCACACCCACATACAGACTGGCTAAACGACTCAACGGGTTGCTGACTCCTTACGTACCTTGTGCTTTTAGCCTGAAGTCTCCCAAGGAATTTGTTGACCTACTGCAGGGAGTGCAGGCCACGGAATAAGAGCCTCATTGGATGAAGAGTCACTATTTACCAACGTGCCGGTGGACGAAACAATCGGGATGATAGCAGACAGAGTGTATCATGACCCGGCTTGCACTCCTCTTGACATGCCAGAAAACACACTGAGGAAACTACTCCAAGCCTGCACTAAAGAGGCACCCTTCTTGAGCCCAGATGGGCACATGTATAAGCAAGTAGATGGGGTCGCCATGGGTTCCCCCCTAGGTGTTCTGTTTGTGAACTTCTACATGGGTACCTTCGAGCAGATGGTCTTAGTTGACATGGGATTGAAACCCGCCATATACTGCAGGTATGTTGACGACATTTTTACGCAGGTACCTGATGCCAGATGTCTGCAGCAGGTGAACGAGGCATATGAGGTGAATTCTTTGTTGAGTTTCACTTACGAGATGGAGAATAATGGGAAGCTGCCCTTTCTGGATGTAACAGTCACGGAAAAGAGCGGTGGCTTCCACACTGCAGTCTACACTAAGGAAACCAACATAGGAATGTGTCTCAATGCCAAGAGTGGCTGCCCAGACAGGAACAGGAGAAGTGTTGTCAACGCTTACGTCGACCGTGCTCTCAGCCACAGCTCAGATTGGAAGCAAGTCGATGAAGAACTCTGTAGGGTAAGGCAGGTCCTAGTCAACAACGGCTTCTCTAACGGTTTCGTTGAAGACATCATAAATAGAAAGGTGAAACGCCATGCAACCTCTGAAGAGACAACTAACACAACACCTGTACCCCTATTAGACTATTTACAGGAACTTCTTTTCGACGGCTCATAAAGCAGAGGAAAGGGTCCTGAAAGATATTGTTGATAGGAACGTTAGCCCTACAGACAAAAATCAGAAAATACAATTGACAATTTATTATAAAACCAAAAATAACGGCAAATCAACTCATGAAAACTCTCCAGATACCAAGCAGAACGCCTTAAAGAAGACCAACGTCGTCTATGCCTGTAAATGCCCACTTGGGGACTGTAAGCCCAAAGAACTCAGTATATAGGTAAGACAACAACGTCTCTTTCCAGGTGATTAACAGTACATAAGCAACAGGGCTCCATCAAGGAACACATGATCTCTTCTCACAACCAGACCATCACCAGAGAAGTCTTAACAAAAACACAGAAATCATCGATAGGTACAGCGATAGCAGGCGGCTTGACATCAGCGAGGCACTACACATCAAAAAGCTAACACCAGCAATCAACAGCCAATTAATGCACAACTACATTCTACCCACTTCAAGACCCCGAATCAATATGAAAGCAGCAAGAGGAAGTATGGGCCAATAGGCCTTCTGCAGTTACTTCCATTTATATGTTCACTTATCCATTTATACCCATTGTTTCGTGTTCTGTCTTGTGTTTGTCACCTCACCCAAAACTTTTGTACCATATCACCTCATCCAATAGAGTATAAGTACGAAGAATTTGTGTGTAAATTAAGTCTTTGAAAATGTAATACGAATTATGAAACGCGTTTAGGCGTCAGACAATTTAAAAATGAATTTTGGAGAATTGTTATTTTTATTATCACCGACAGTGAAGAAAACATAAGAAATATTGAGAAGATTCGTGTTATAATTATTAATCTTACCTTTTCGGTCATATTCAACAACATATGTTTACAAGGAAGACTGTTACCAATATATATATATATATATATATAATATATATATATATATATATATATATATATATATATATATATATATATATACATATATATATATATATATATATATATATATATACATATATATATATGTCGTACCTAGTAGCCAGAACGCACTTCTCAGCCTACTATGCAAGGCCCGATTTGCCTAATAAGCCAAGTTTTTATGAATTAATTGTTTTTCGACTACCTAACCTAACTTTTCCGGCTACCTAACCTAACCTAACCTATAAAGATAGGTTAGGTTAGGTTAGATAGGGTAGGTTAGATTTGGTCATATATCTACGTTAATTTTAACTCCATAAAATAAAATTGACATCATACATAATGAAATGGGTAGCTTTATCATTTCATAAGAAAAAAATTAGAGAAAATATATTAATTCAGGAAAACTTGGCTTATTAGGCAAATCAGACCTTGCATATTAGGCTGAGAAGTGCGTTCTGGCTACTAGGTACGACATATATATATATGTAACTGAAAACTCACACCCCAGAAGTGACTCGAACCCATACTGCCAGGAGCACAACGCAACTGGTGTGTACAGGACACCTTATCCACTCGACCATCATGACCGGTCAAAAGGAGGTGATAGCCGAAGCTATTTGAACCCCCCTTCCCCCGCCGGCACTCTGATGGTAATTGGGCACAGTATTTTTTCAAATCACCTCATTCTTTGGGGAACACGTGAGGACACATGCGTGCGCCTCGCTGATGTCGAGCCGCCTGCTATCGCTGTACCTATCAATGATTTCTGTGTTGTTTTAACAAACAACAATGTGTGTCTGTCTGTCTGCCTCAGCACTAGCAAGCCCCCCACCCCCCCATCTGCACCATTCACAAAACATTAAACACAACAGTGGGGCACCACAAAGCACACTTGGGTTACTGAAATTTCTTTAAATTGTAAAGTGAATTCAAAAGGTCCACTTAAACTCATTTATAAACTTAAAGCTCTTTAAACACTCGGTAAAAACACTAAAATTCCAAACACACCAAAAGCTAACTTCATATATCAACATGATTTTAGAGTGTCATCAAATTCATGTAAATTGCTTCAACCTAAAAGAATAACAACAACTGTTTCTACACACAGGGAATTAGACAGATACCAACAAACACTGGAACTGTTGGCAGATACATTTTGATACAATTTATCAATATGTAAATATTTTCTAATTACATATTATATATGATTTTGTGATATAAGTAGTGACGGAGATGTGCTTGTAAGGGCAAGCATCTACTCTTAAGGCCCGCTTTTCAACCAATAGTAACTTAAAGAAATACATAATTTCATTCGAATTTTTGGTGTATTTATATTTAAAATTATAAACTAAATTAGCATAGAAAACTTCATTCATTGAATTCCGTTTGATGTAGGCTTCTGGTGACAGGTAATATGACAGGTGGTAAAGCTTCGTTGCGTTGCACCTGCTGAGTTGACTCTATTAGCCATTTACTGGATCATTCTTTGATTTTGTCCAAGTTATTCTGTAATTTCTTACTGTCAGTCTTCTGCCGCATTTATATGATTAATGTTATAATTATGTCGTTAACAGCGAACAGTAAGATAAAGAAGTCTGTTGGAATCCTCTGTTGAACTCCTCACACACTTCTCTGTCGTTCTCGGTGTTTTACTCGCTGACGATGCTAAAATTATAACATTATTAAGATAAATACAATATAAAACTGTATGCAATAAGGTTCAGACACTAATGTGTTAACTTGTTATGATTAATTACAATTCTAAAGCTAAAGTTGTTATTTTTAACATTTCTGCGACATATTTCTGTTTCTAAATTTCGTTGATATTCGAGGTCCACTTGTGTATCCAAGACGAACCCCTCAAGTGTGAGGTCATACTTGTACCCCCCCAAGTGTGAGGTCATACTTGTACCCCCAAGTGTGAGGTCATACTTGTACCCCCCCCCAAGTGTGAGGTCATACTTGTACCCACCCCAAGTGTGAGGTCATACTTGTACCCCCAAGTGTGAGGTCATACTTGTACCCCCGAAGTGTGAGGTCATACTTGTGTTCCCCCAAGTGTGAGGTCATTCTTGTACCCCCCCAAGTGTGAGGTCATACTTGTAAACCCCCAAGTGTGAGGTCATACTTGTACCCCCCAAGTGTGAGGTCATACTTGTACCCACCCCAAGTGTGAGGTCATACTTGTACCCACCCCAAGTGTGAGGTCATACTTGTACCCCCCCAAGTGTGAGGTCATTCTTGTACCCCCCCAAGTGTGAGGTCATACTTGTAAACCCCAAGTGTGAGGTCATACTTGTACCCCCCAAGTGTGAGGTCATACTTGTACCCCCCCCAAGTGTGAGGTCATACTTCTACCCCCCAAGTGTGAGGTCATACTTGTACCCCCCAAGTGTGAGGTCATTCTTGTACCCCCCCAAGTGTGAGGTCATACTTGTAAACCCCCAAGTGTGAGGTCATACTTCTACCCCCCAAGTGTGAGGTCATACTTGTACCCCCCCAAGTGTGAGGTCATACTTGTACCCCCCAAGTGTGAGGTCATACTTGTACCCACTAAGTGTGAGGTCATACTTGTACCCCCCAAGTGTGAGGTCATACTTGTACCCCACCAAGTGTGAGGTCATACTTGTACCCTCCAAGTGTGAGGTCATACTTGTACCCTCCCCTCCCCCCATCCCAAGAAACCCTACGACACACATACGCTTGGAACACACCTTGCCAAGTGTTTCCTTGCCAAACGACAGTGAAATACGAGACAAGAATAACTGCAGAGAAATTAATTACTATCTTGGCTAGTACAGACCTCTCAGTCTGGCAGCTGCCTTATTTTAGGAGACCTTCCCTATCCTGTTCTTTCACCTACCGACCCCCTCGCAACACACACACACACACACACACACACACACACACACACACACACACACACACACACACACACACACACACACACGCACACACACACACACACACACACACACACACACACACACACACACACGCACGCACACACACACACACACACACACAACACACACACACACACACACACACACACACACACACACACACACACACACACACACACACACGCATACACACACGCATTCTCTGGCTCTCTCTCATAATGAAATAATGAGACAACATTAGGAGACAGTTTATACAATCTGTAGTAACCTCACACTACAACACTATAGAACAGATTGAAAGACAATTTAGCATTGCTATCATATTTGCAAAATATATGATTGAAAAATGAATATCGTTACTTCCCTGATCACTCGACACAACCTGGAAAAAAAATCAAACTAGCCTCCCTGCTACTGCTCATCGTACAGATGACAAATATAGAAGCAAACAATATTTGACAGCTTCACAGACAGATCAGTAGACCAGGTGAGACAAAAATCAGGAGCTTCAGCTAACACAGGACATCCTGTGTTTAGTTGGAGACTCTCAGACTTTCTTTTTGAGACTGAGACTCTCTGAGACTTTCAGACTCTCAGATGGTGGCTATTCATGAGCCTTTGGTACACACTCTTTCTGGAGAGCGGACAACATATAGTATCATACATACACATGAGAGACCTGCCATTGAAACCTTGCAAGAGGAACACTTACGTGACAACATCCATATGCCCATAAATGTTGCAGGTTCGAGAAGAGGAGATGCACTGTCAGGATCACGGAGAGATGCCCGCCACACTACTGGGCCATTATCTCACACTGTGCAGAATTACAAACCGAATATGATTACAAGTGAGACTTAACAAGTGCAGAAGTTGTTGAACACATGGGAGACAATGTTACTGGAGCCAATATGTCGGTCATAACTACACATCCACAGTCTAAGACAGTAACCAGTTACACTTAGATGGCCAGTCTGAGTCTTAGGGGCCATCCCACCCCACCTTCACCCCCCTGACCCCACCCCAACTTCACTTACCTGATTCTTAGAGGAGAGCCAATCACTCAGAGGACAGGCAGCCACTCAGAAGATAGTCAGCCACTCAGAGGATAGTCAGCCACTCAGAGGATAGTCAGCCACTCAGAGGATAGTCAGCCACTCAGACGACAGCCAACCACTCAGAGCACACCCAGCCACCCAGAATATAGCCAGCCACTCAGACCTTACTTAGTCCAAAATTTGCCACTCAGATCTAATATGGTTCTGAGATGAAAATTCCGTGAGAGAAAGAGCCTTGCATCTGGTGCAGAGAGGCGCCTCGCAGCCTCCGTCCGCCACGCTCTTCGTGGGGTGTTTGAAGGCGGGTCGTGCTTGATAAATACATTTGAATGTGATTCCCAAACACAACCAGCAAACTTGGACCATTCGAGGACTTCCCGAGGGAAACAAGTTGGCACATTGCTTAAACTTGGTAAAGCCAAAGGTGAGACTGCAGTTCTTGTTGCAGTTTGTGTCGCTGGCAAACACCAAAGACCATCGTAGAGTTCAAGATGGTCTCCGGAGCGAGGGGTGTGAGAAGCCTCCAATCTCCTTCACTCTTATTATTTATTTGGTATATATTAATAATAGTGTGAGTATTGTATAATACTGGAACGCTTTCTTATTAATAAAACATCAAGTACATTTGTAGAACACGTTTTTTTTGTAATATATTTCAGTGATTTTACTTCAAATAAAATTATTTAAATTATTGGTATAATTCTGCTTTTTATTGTTCAGTCAGCTGCCATAGTTTACCGATTTAAATTCAGTGCAGGATATTAGAAAGCTCTGAACACTGGTTTTATATGGTGAAAAATAAATAGTTTAAGAAAGAAATATAGCTTATATATGTTAGAATGAAACTTAGGATTTCTAAACCAAGTTGTCGAAATATATTGTATTAAATTAGATTAAAATTGTTTGGGATCGTATAGAGTAAAAACATGATTCATATTTGCAGTAAAAATTCAAAAGTTTTTAATACTTTACCGTTAATAAGGTTGTTGAGGCGTGATAATCCTGACCTAACTTGAAGGCTCCTGCAAGATGAGCCACTTACCAAAAACTCCCCACGATGGCTTGCCAGTTATTAAGCTAACTGCTGAGGAGAAGGCCTAATTTCCCAGGGATAAACAATTTGGCAAAGTTATAATTACCTAATTCAGTTTGCACCAAGAACAAGGGAGGAGGGGGGGGGGGTGTCCCCAACCCCCTGAAAGATAATTAAGCAAAAACCATCTTTCATAAGGGTAAGATGGCCACAGGCAGGACCAGTACACGTTTGGTACTGTTCATAATTTCGATATTACGGAAATACCACGATTATCTGGACTAATTGGTACCGCTAGATGTCCGGATAACTCGGTATCCGGATATGTCTCATAGCGGTGATTCCTCAGAGTTTGAAATAATACTTGTACTGAAGCCTTGATACAGGTGGTGAATCAGATGTCCACTATTGCCTGTACGACACACGTCACTAACATCAGCAGGATGTGACCAGCAGGATGTGACCAGCAGGGTGTGGCCAGCAGGGTGCGGCCAGCAGGGTGTGGCCAGCAGGGTGTGACCAGCAGGGTGTGACCAGCAGGGTGTGACCAGCAGGATGTGACCAGCATAATGTGACCAGCAGGATGTGACCAGCAGGATGTGACCAGCAGGGTGTGACCAGCAGGATGTGACCAGCAGGAAGTGGCCAGCAGGGTGTGGCCAGCAGGGTGTGACCAGCAGGATGTGACCAGCAGGATGTGACCAGCAGGATGTGACCAGCAGGGTGTGACCAGTAGGATGTGACCAGCAGGAAGTGGCCAGCAGGGTGTGGCCAGCAGGGTGTGACCACAGGATGTGACCAGCAGGATGTGACCAGCAGGGTGTGACCAGCAGGATGTGACCAGCAGGATGTGACCAGCAGGATGTGACCAGCAGGGTGTGACCAGCAGGATGTGACCAGCAGGATGTGACCAGCAGGATGTGACCAGCAGGATGTGACCAGCAGGATGTGACCAGCAGGGTGTGACCAGCAAGATGTGACCAGCATATATTTTATAAGCATTCTTATATGTTTACATTTTAATGTTTTTAGTTAATGTTCCAGTTGCCCCCCATGACGCTTCCAGCCCCCTCAGCTCAGTGGGTCGTCGACCAGTACCACTTTGCTCTTTTCCAGTTTGGCAATTGCGAGTATCCAGGTCCCCAGGGGAGTGTCTGGAACAAGGGAGGGACCCCAGGGAGTGTCTGGAACAAGGGAGGGACCCCAGGGAGTGTCTGGAACAAGGGAGTGACCCCAGGGGAGTGTCTGGAACAAGCGAGGGACCCCAGGGGAGTGTCTGGAGAAGGGAGGGACCCCAGGGGAGTGTCTGGAAGAAGGGAGGGACCCAGGGGAGTTCTGGAAGAAGGGAGGGACCCCAGGGGAGTGTCTGGAAGAAGGGAGGGACCCCAGGGGAGTGTCTGGAACAAGGGAGGGACCCCAGGGGAGTGTCTGGAAGAAGGGAGGGACCCCAGGGGAGTGTCTGGAACAAGGGAGGGACCCCAGGGGAGTGTCTGGAACAAGGAGGGACCCCAGGGAGTGTCTGGAAAAGCGAGGGACCTCAGGGGAGTGTCTGGAACATGGGAGGGACCCCAGGGGAGCGTCTGGAACAAGCGAGGGACCTCAGGGGAGTGTCTGGAACAAGGGAGGGACCTCAGGGGAGTGTCTGGAACATGGGAGGGGACCCCAGGGAGTGTCTGGAACATGGGAGGGACCCCAGGGAGTGTCTGGAACATGGAGGGACCCCCAGGGGAGTGTCTGGAACATGGGAGGACCCCAGGGGAGTGTCTGGAACAAGGGAGGGACCTCAGGGGATGTCTGGAACATGGGAGGGACCCCAGGGAGTGTCTGGAACATGGGAGGGACCCCAGGGAGTGTCTGGAACATGGAGGGACCCCAGGGAGTGTCTGGAACATGGGAGGGACCCCAGGGGAGTGTCTGGAACAAGGGAGTGACCCCAGGGGAGTGTCTGGAACAAGAGAGGGACCCCAGGGGAGTGTCTGGAACAGGAGAGGGACCCCAGGGGAACATCTGGAACATGAGGGACCCCAGGGAGCGTCTGGAACAAGGGAGTGACCCCAGGGAGCGGTCTGGAACAACGGAGTGACCCTATGGGACCGTATGGAACAAGGGAGGGACCCCAGGAGCGTCTGGAACAGCAGGTGATCCAGGGAACTGTTAGGTCAGAGTAACGACTGTTTATCCTCAGGTAATTGCCTTTTCCAGTTGCTGCCCTCTGGTGGCGGAAGTTCAAACACACCTGATGTAGAGTTTATATAAAGGGAGAGGCTGTGAGTATATATATATCTATATATATATATATATATATATATATATATATATATATCTATATATATATATATATCTATATATATATATATATATACAATGATCACACCACCACGGAGGAAAAATGAAACAGGAATTTTCCTTAAGTGCTTTCGTATATTAATACATCTTTTGAAGGAGTGATTTTACAGATCGAGTACTGGACATAAATTTCATTGTATATATTTACTATTTTATGCTATAATTACCTAGTTGTTGACCTGTGTGTGTTGCTGCATCAGATGGACCAATAGGCCGTCTGCAGTGCCACGTAGTGTACCTCACCTCACTTTACCCTTCTCTCCTGCCTATTTATGTCCAGTCTCGATCTGTAAAAATCACTCCTTCTGAAGATGTATTAATTACGAAAGTACTTAAGGAAAATTCCTGTTTCATTTTTCCTCCGTGGTCTGACATTGTCACATTTTTAATCACGTGTTTATTTTCGTGATATACACACACACACACACACACACACATATATATATATATATCTATATATATATATATATATATATAGATATATATATATATATATATATTATTAAATATGACCGAAAAAGTAAGATTAATAATTCTAACACGAATTTTCTCTATTTTCCTTATGTTTCTTTTTACTGGTGACGGTAAATGAAAAATCAATTCTCCAAAATTCTTTTTATTTCTAGTCTGACGCGACACTTGAGCGCGTTTTCGTAAAACTTATTACATTTTCAAAGACTTCAGTTTATCCAGACACAACTTTATGACTGAAACAGCATTTGGCTCTTATACCTGCATTTGGGTGAGGTAATGTAATACAATAGTGGGGTGAAAAAACACAGAACACGGAACAATGATATAGATATGTAGAAGTTGGGTAACAGAACTGCAGAAGGCCTATTATCCATATTTCCTGATGTTTCTATATTGGAGCGGAGTCTTGAAGTGGGTAGAATATAGTTGTGCGTTAATTGGCTGTTGATTGCTGGTGTTGACTTCTTGATGTGTAGGTCCTCGCAGATGTCAAGCCGCTGCTGTCGCTGTATCTATCAATGATTTCTGTGTTGTTTGCTAAGATGTCTCTAGTGATGGTTTGGTTGTGGAAGAGAGTATATGTTCCTTAATGGAGCCCTGTTGCTTATGCATCGTTAAACGCCTGGAAAGAGATGTTGTTGTCTTGCCTATATACTGAGTTTTTTGGGCTTACAGTCCCCAAGAGGGCATTTGAAGGCATAGACGACATTTGTCTCTTTTAGAGCGTTCTGCTCCGTGTCTGGAGAGTTTCTCATTAGTAGGGCTGGCTGTTTTTTTGGTTTTATAGTAAATTGTGAGTTGTATCTTCTGATTTTGTCTGTAGGGATAACATTTCTGTTAACAATATCTTTTAGGACCCTGTCCTCCTCCGTTTTATGAGCTAACAGAACAGCTCATAAAACAGAAATAGTAATCTTATAAAGAGATATAGATATATATATAGATATATATAGATATATGATAATATAATATATATATATATATATAGTATAGATATATATATAGATATTTATATATATATATACTCTACTATATCTATTATATATATATATATTATTATATATGTTGTTGTATGACCGAAGGGTAAGATCAATAATTCTAACACGAATCTTCTCAATATTCTTATTTTTTTTCACTGTCGGGGTAATTGAAAGATTAACTCTCCAAAATACAATCTAAATTCTGGTCTGACGCCTGAAAGCGTTTCGTGATGCTTATTACATTTTCAAAGACTTAGTATACACATAAATTCATCATACTTATACTCGTTTTGGGTGAGGTGATATGGTACAAAAGGT
>WNGS01167429.1:19531-34619 GCA_020271785.1 Procambarus virginalis | reverse complement strand
CATGAAAACGACGAGGACGAGCACCAACCATCGGCTCCTGGAGACAGACACAAAGGGGCGAAAACCGCAAAATCAGAAGTTGGAGTTCGAGGAAATTGGCGTAATAACCTCGAACGTTCCATTGAAGAAATATGCAACGACGAGAAGAGAAAGGACAACAGAAAACAAGGAAGAAACAAAGGCGAAAGAGCAACATAGCACGTTAAAGAATATCAGGGTCGGGATCAGGGTCAGCAAACTCACGGTTAGGGGGCATGGGTAAACTGACCAAAGACGGAAGGAAGCGGGAGAACAGACCAGGTGGGCCGGCAGGGTCCGGAGGAGGAGGAAGAAGAAGAAGAGACAATGGAGAGGAGCAGTCAAGGACAGCAGCAGGAAGAGGGGGAGTAGAAAGAGGAGCGCACCGCAGGAAGGGCACCAACCGAAAGGTAAGCAGGGGCCAAAGAAACCTCCATACCAGGAACAGGGGGAGTAACCACTGAAATAGGAGGGGAAGGAGCAATAGAGCCACTAGTAGGGGTCGAGGAAGAAAGCGAGGCCTTCTTACCTGCCGGGGAGGAGGAAGGAGAGGAGCCAGGCTTACGCTTCTGGCTTAAAGAGACCGATGTCCCAGCAACTACGTACCGGGCAACGGATTCCAGTGTCTCAACAGGAGAAGCTGAACGAGAGCACACATGATGGCCGTGAGGAGAGCGATGGACATCCGCCTGCACCAACAGCCGGCGGGGAGAGTCAATCGATGGAGGAGAAGGATGGGAAGGAGGATCGGAGGGAGACGAGGAAGAAGACACAGGAAACACGACAGACCGGGTAGAAAGAAGGGGAACTCCAGACAGAGGACCAGGAGGGGGACCCTTCGGGACAGAACTCAAACGAACAGAGGAGGAGGCAGTGGGCATATCAGGGTCAAAAGCCCGGAATCGGTTGTGAGTTTGACGAAGTTGAGAAGGACGAGGAGAAGAGCACAACACGCGAGCATAAGAGATGTTAGCATAAGGCGGGAGCCGGTGAACCTGACGCATCGCCTCAGGAAAAGATAAGCGCTCCCGGTGTTTCAAGCTGAGGACGGCTGCTTCAAGCTTGTAATAGACACACGCACGGGAGAAGGTAGGATGGGCCTCACCGCAGTTGAGGCAGCGAGCCTGGGGACAAGTGCACTGACTTAAGAGTGACCTTCGCCACCACACAAAGGACAGAGTCAGTCCCAGAGCAGCTGAGGGCACCATGCCCAAACCTCCAGCACTTGTTACAGAGCCCAGGAGAAGGAATGTACTCCTGGACAGAGCACCTGGCACCAGCAAGAATAACGGAGGGTGGAAGGGTCCTACCATCAAAGGTAATCTTCACAACCCGAAGGGGTTGACGGCGACTACCACGCGGGGGACGAGTAAACGTGTCCACTTGGAGAATAGAATGGCCATGGGCAGCGAGGATATGTCGAATATCGTCGTGGCAGTCTCGCAGATCCCGAACACCGGTCGCAACATGGGGCGGGAGCAGAGTAGTGCCAACACTGGCATTCAACTGAGCGTTCTTCGAGACGCTAACAGGGGTCTCGCCAAGGCAGGATAAGGCAGCCAAGCGGGAAGCAGCATCCTGAGAAGGAGCAGCAACCACACGTGTACCGAGACGAGTGGGGTTGAAAGTAACAGAGGCATCCACGGAATCAACGAGATGTCGATGGAGGGAGAAATCATCAAGAGGGAGGAGATCAAAATATTGATCTTTTAAATATTCCATACAATACCTATTTCATATTATTTGCATATACAAATTTTACTTATTTTTTTCGCTACAATACCGAAATCATGGATTATTTACTTAGTTTTAGGGAATCAAAGTATTCATTTATTATTGTCCAATCATTTTTCTACATCAACTATATATTTCCTATTCCTTCATCACACATCTACTGTCCTCTATGAGCACAGTAACGACGCGCCTTTAGGCGAGTCTTCCCCTCCCATTGTTTTTTATTTTACATTATTATATACTACACTTTAATAACTAATCGAAACCAACTAGATATCTAATAACCATCAAACTATATGCTCAATGACACTCTGCACTACAATAAACATTTACAACAAAATATAACATTCTTTCGTACCTTGTAAACGTAGCCAAATATGTCTACGTCACTCGACGAGGACACCGAGGCAACGGATTTTCAACGTCCCCCCCCCCCACTCTCATACGTCAAATTATGTACTCTGGTAACCAGACCACTTTAAAGTCGCCATTAAATGCTTGGGGGGGGGGGGGGGGGACAACAGCACTATCAACCAATTTTAAAAACGCGCGAACAGTTTTATAAAACTTACACCACTGACTCACAGGTTAAGGCTGTTTTCATTGAAAACTAACCCCTCGCTATGAACGCCCAGATATGGCTCTAGTAGTGGTCAAACTGCCAGTTATTTCAGTACATCAATGTCCACCTGATAACATCCCCCTCCAACTGCCTTATTCCACAACCCCCAGACACTTACCTATGGCATGCCGCCAATTTACTGCCTTAACTTAATTGCCAGTAACTCCCCTCCACCACGGCCTATTGTCATCACGTAAATTTACTTAGCTGGACCTCGACTGGGTGACACTTCAATATACACGACTGCGTTAGGCCCCGATACACTTGCTTTAGTGACCACATTGTTATTAACTACTTACTTTAACACCTATGTAAGGTACGGTTGATCAGTTAACGTCCTTCCATTATGAGGCTTTCGCGGTATTTACATGAATCTTAATGCCTACTCATCCGGTGTATTCAATTTAGCGTTTCCCAGCGACAATAATATTATTACTTCCTACTTTGTGTTATTGCAGGCACTTCTCCCTGCAACATGGAACACTCACTAAATAATTACTTGTTAACTAATTTAACGTCATCGTTGGTTACCTTAGTTTTGGGGATATAAGCATTTTCTAACTTATTTTCACTTCATTAATAAATCTTTCAGAACAAACTAGCTTCCTGTCACATTCAACTTCGACAACACTGAAGTTATCATAACTTCTCTCGGCCGCCTCAACGTGACATTGAAAACGCAACAATTAACACGCTCACCTTTAGACAGTAGTAACTTCGCCGAACCTACAACCTATCCCCACGAACATTCTGAAAGACGTCAGACACTTACTGGCAAGTCTTCACGAATAGTGAAGTTGAAGCGTCTCCTCCTGTTCTTCCACACAGCTCAGGGGTCCAGCCAATCTGTCCGGTATTACCTGCAACAAGGCAACAGTTACCTGATGCTACCAATATAATTATTCAAGCATACCTTTATTTGGAACCTGTAATTACTTGCAGTAAACTATTTTGATGTAGCTGCTCATTTCAAATGCCATTTTTGAAGGCATACATCCCACCTGCATAGTCAACGGGTTTTCGAGCTGTTACTTGTGGGTCGACACCCTCTCAGCAGCTAATACTATTAACCACTTCAGTGACTTTAATACAGTATCCTAATAAAATATTTCCATGCCTCTTAACTTAAACTAGGTCATAAGTAAATACTTGCCTTAAACTCATAGCTCCATCATATCTGCTAACTCTAGTAGCACATCTAGCCCAACCAGAACATCTGTCACCAGCTTCTGCTTGGCACCGTCTCGATTGAATCATCGCTCCACCACTCGTCCCATGACAACGTTAGTCTCTCCTGCACATTCCTACATCACCAGTCGGCTCATGTCACGCGATGCCTCATCTTCCCAACATTACCTCATTGACTAACAATACCTCTGAAAAAAATACATTAAAATTAAATACATATTTATGAAATATATTTTAGTACTGATTAGGGGTCAGGACTAAAATATCTGCGTATATATATATCCTCCCCCAAGAGGGTATATACGGAAACTGTAAAATATTTATTTTTGACCCTATATATTGGCGTTTTGAAGGTGTACAAAAAGAGTGTAAGCTAGGGGGTGTGTCAGCCCTAGCGACCCCAAAGGGTAACGGGGTACCAGCTCAGAGTAACAACACGCCCTAACACTAACTTGTACACCACAACTATGCCAATACTAGGGTCAAAATAACGTTCCGTTGATCCTCACCCACCAAGTGGACTCTACAGCCAATCACGTTTCGAGTTTTCAATTGACGTCACATTCTCGCAAGCTCTACTCTCATTGGTCGGCTCGACATAATTGGATACTCTAGTAATTCATGACAATTATTTATTGAACATGAAATATATACACCCACATGTATACCCAATGTATCTGAAACATACATATACCAAATGTATGGAAAACAATGTTTGACTTTACACTCACAAATGATGACTTTGGATTAATTATTATTAAATAACTATTATTATAATGATTAAATAATATGAATACTTATTCAAGCTGTAAGTACAGTACAACACAGTACAGTATAGTATACTACAGTACCGTACAGTACACTTCCGTACGGTACAATACACTAAACTACTATACATTACAATACATTACAGTACCGTATCATACAGAACAGCCAAGGACACAGTACTCTGCAGTACAATACAGAACAGTACAGTACCGTATAATACAGTACACTACAGTCAAGCGGCGTACAGTACTCTACATAACAGTACAGTACACTTCAAGGTACAGTGCCGTACAATACTCTACAGTACAGTACAGGATACAGTACAGTATTGTACAGTACCGTACACAACAAAACCGTACACTACAGTCAAGGGTACAGTACAGTACAGTACAACACTACAGTACATTAATGTACGGTACAGGTACTATTGTAAAATATAATACACTACAGTCAAGTACTGTACACTATAATATACAAGAGTATAGTACACTATAGTATTGTACAAGATACATTTCACTACAGTCCAGTACAATACAGTTCAATACAAAATAGTACAGTACAATACACTACAGTACCGTACAGTCTTATATTGTACAGTATACTTAAGTACAGGGTACAGTACACTACAATACCGTACAGTACAGTGATATACAGTACAGTCATATACAATACAGTATTTTACAGTACAGGATACACTTCAGTACAGTACAATGCACTACAATAAAATATAGTCCAGTAACGTAAAGTACAGTAGATTACAGTACAATACAATTACGTACAGTACACTACACGGTACAGTACAGTATAATAGATGCTACAGTACAGTATACTACAGTACTGTACTCTACTGAACACTGCCGCACAGTATTGTATAGTGCAGTACAGTACACTACATTATTGCATAGTACAGTACCGTACAGTGAACTACAGAACCGTACAGGACACTCCAGTACAGTACTGTATACTACACAAAAGTACAGTACCGTACCGTACAGTACAGTATGGTACACTACAATATGGTGCAGTATAATGCAGTACAGTATAATACAGTACGGTACAGTACAGTACAATGCACTACACTACAGTACAATGCACTACAGAGGATAAACAGTACAGTACAATGCACTACAGAGCATAAACAGTACACTATAGGACACAACAGTACAGTACCGTACACTCACAGTTCGATACTTGCCTTTCAAATATACCAACGCCATCACCATTATAAATGTTTCTAGTTTGTGACGATAATCTCTTATCAGAGATTTAGCCTGCTATTTCTGTGACTCATCCCGTCCTCATCAATATACAAGATACGTTTTGTAGTGGCTAAACGTACATATTAAGATAGCCACACGTACCAGCAACTCCCTCCTCCCCCCACTCCAGCACCTGCTGCACCTGGTCGACGCGCCGAACCCTTCAACTGCCTAACTAGCGACTTGCGGCCATCCAGCTTCCTCATTGGCCGCCAACCAACACTCCACTCCGGCTCCTCGCCAATCACAAGTCCTCGCCAGTTATTGTTGGAGTCCCTTGCGTTTCTGCCAGCCAGAATATTGTGTGCTCTCAAGCTATGAACACCTAAGTGACTCACCTTGTGTGGTCAAATAGAGGTTTATAGTTAGTGCATATATTCCAGCATTCATATTTTATTTACCTTTGTATGTCAATTCTCCTCCCCATTAACATAATCTATTTTCATATTTATGTATTTTTTCCACTTGACATTTTTTACCAGTAAGCCAAGATTTTGCATTTGTTTCAATTTGTGTTTTTTATTGTTATTAAACTACATCTTTTATTATTGTCTTATGATTCTGACCTTACCACAGATTACCAATCACAGTCAATCTTTTTTTTCTTTTTTCTTTTATATTATGTGGCCCAGCACTGACACCTGCTAGTTGGAAGACTGCCGACCACCATTTCCAACTCGTTACCGTCACAACTTAAATAACTGTTTCTTGAATATAACAAGGCGTAATAAGCACAAATTTCACGTAAGATGGGGAGGGAGGAGATTGCTGCCAATGGCAATGTATGCCAACTGACGCTAGTATCACTAATGACCATTGTAATTGGATTATTACCTTTCCAACCGTTCATTTCCCTCTCTAAACAACACCAATGTATATTTATATACGTAATTTAAGTCATAGATGCACACTACCACTAGTAATAACGAATATTTAGCATGCAATCAAATAGTGTTTTACACATTTATGCAAAATTATCAGTCATTTGGATTAATAAAGATATTGTGCGTTACACTTCGATCATTTGAACTCTTGTGAGTTGTTTTTTAGAGAATGACGCTATATTATGCTATGTTAAGCTAAGGTAAGCAAGCTACGCTAGACTGGACTAGGCTAGGGTAAGCTAGGTAAGGTTAGATACAGTACCGTACAGTACATTGCATTACAGAACATTATAGTACACTACCCTACAGTACAGTACAGTACCGTCGGTCGGTACTGTACTGTACGACCGGCTCAGGGAGCTGGTCGCCCGAGCGGACAGCACGCTGGACTTGTGGTCCTGAGTTCGATCCCAGGCGCCGGCGAGAAACAATGGGCAGAGTTTCTTTCACCCTATGCCCCTGTTACCTAGCAGTAAAATAGGTACCTGGGTGTTAATCAGCTGTCATGGGCTGCTTCCTGGGGGTTTAGGCCTGGTCGAGGACCGGGCCGCGGGGACACTAAAGCCCCGAAATCATCTCAAGATAACCTCAAGATAACCGTTCACTACAGTATAGTACAATACAGTATAGGACAGTGCAGTACAGGCTACACTACAGGATACAATACAGTACATTTCAGTACAAGGTGCAGTACATTACAGTAAAGTATAGTAGAGTATAGCACAGCATAGTGCAGACCAGTACAGTACAATACATTACAGGAAAGTGAAGTACAATGTAGAGTACAATACAAACTATTGTACATACAAGTACAGTGGAAGATTTTCTACTAAAATTTCCCTATAAATCGTACTAGAAATTTATCTACAAATCCTACAATAAATTCCCCTAGAAATCCTACTAGAAATTCCCCAAAGAAATCCTACTAGAAATTAACCTATAAATCCTATTAGAAATTCCCTTTCAAATCCTACCAGAAATTACCTGAGCCATATTTTGGAGCCAAATTCTAGCTCTCTGCACCTATTCGCAGTTTGAAATTCCGACTTTTATAACGAAAATAGGCCAATTGCTGAAAGCGGCAGTGGGTCACATTTTGCCCAAACCCCCCACCAGTTTTCTAAATATCAAAAACATCCCCAATTCGATACCTGAGCCATAATTTGGAGCCAAATTCTGGCTCTCTGCACCTATTCGCAGTCTGAAATTCCGACTTTTTACACCGATAATAGGCCAATTACTGAAAGCGCCAGTGGGTTACATTTTGCCCAAACCCCCCTGCAGTTTTCAAAATATCCCAAACATCACAAATTCGATACCTGAGCCAAATTCTGGCTCTGCACCTATTCGCAGTTTGAAATTCCGTCTTTTTATACCGAAAATAGGCCAATTACTGAAAGCGGCAGTGGGTTACATTTTGCCCCCCCCCCCCCCTGCACTTTGTAGTATACCCCCTGGTATAGAGAACGAAAGCAAGGAATACGGGTACAGAGAGAAAAGGGAAGAAAGAAAGGAGATATCAGAACCCCCCCCCCCCCCGTGTTACAATGGTGCACAGCGGTGGTTTCAACAATTTTTTTTGAATTGTTGAAAGGCTCACACGTCTAGCCATTCGGACACGTGCGTAGATGGTAGGGCAGACAGCCACAGCCGCGGGCCAGGATTAGTCTTGCGCCTCACAACAGTGCGGTTGAGTGGGGATTGGCGAATCTTGGGTTCATGCGAGCTGATACGATTAAGGATTAGTTAGTAATTCTGTTCAGTTTTATTGGCTAAGGAGACCGCTCCGAGTTGATTGGACTGGGTACCATACTCGACCCATTCAGACCTACCTAGCAACGATTCAACGACTAAGTGATCGCACACTTAGTGGAGGTTGAGTCGCCTCTAGTCTTAATTGTTACTGAAAGCTGCGTGTCGCTCTGTTAGAATCTAGACGGTCGAGACCCCTAGGCTAGGCGCGGTACAGCGGGCCGGTAGGAGCAATTATAGGATTATGTCGAGTGTATCTTTGAATTAAGTATAATTAAATTTTTGTAAAGTAATTCCTTTTCATTGCGTTGTTCTAGAGATTAACTTTTTTCCCCTAAATTCAATCCCCTGTTAAAGATTTTCCTAGGTGTTAGTATTTTTTGTATATTAGGCTAAGTGCGTACATTAAGTTTTGCTGTTCCTTGTTGTATTAGTCTAAGTCAGAGGCGTTGTTTCTAGAGCGTAGTTAATCCTCTGGACTTAGGGCTATAGGTCGGTCACGATAGTTAAGTGAAGGAGTTTGTTAAGGGATAGTAATTTTCCTGTGAGTGCTTGATAGAACTCGTGGAAATATTTCTAAGTATTTTGGGATAAGTTTACGGCTAAGTCAACGTCGGAAAGTCGTTAACTGTAATTAATTTGTATTCGTGGGGCATGTATATGATCTGGGCGTCATTAGGATTCTCCAGTCGATGCGAGTAATATTTTTTCTAGTTTTTACCAGTAAGACTTGTGAATTGTGTATTTTAGACTTAGATTTTTTTTTTTGTAGAAACGCAGGTGGAAAACTTTTCTAAGTCCAGCTTGGGCTAGAATCGTACATTTTGGCGAAA
The DNA here is from genome assembly GCA_020271785.1 of Procambarus virginalis. Classification (NCBI taxonomy): domain Eukaryota; kingdom Metazoa; phylum Arthropoda; class Malacostraca; order Decapoda; family Cambaridae; genus Procambarus; species Procambarus virginalis. The sequence continues at coordinate 25,561 of WNGS01167429.1, read as the reverse complement.
ATTCGAATTCTCATGTTTCGTGTATATTCTGGGGCCAGTATTACCCTCTAGTGCGCCCAAGGGACGTAATCCTGTTCTTAAGCATTAAACAGTGATAATTACATTTTTGCCGAATTTAGTTATTTTTCGAGAAAATCGTGTTGTAATTTTGTTAGTCCACTTGAGGTGAAAACCTCGGATTTTGACGAATATTCGAATTAATGTGTGGAAACCGCCCGATGTGTCACTATTGTTTTGTATACAGCGTCAATATTAAAGAACAGCGTATTTATATCTAGGAACGAAAACCCATTTTTGTGAATTAAGGGAGTTTGCGATACTTGGGATGATAGTTTTTCTCAGTCAGAAAAACATGGCAGTCCAGCATTGAGTAAAAACGCAGTTTTTGGTGACAATTCAAATTTTGGCAAGCACATATATGTCCTGGGAGTCTATATTAATCGCTAGAGCTGTTTAGTAACGTAAAACTAGTTATTTTCCTTCAGAACAAAAAATTTGATTTTTCAGCGTTTAAGCGAAAAAGCGCGGGGACTTAGTTTTTTTTCAGCGCAGCTGGTCCCGCTCCATCAGTCATCAGTGGCCACGCTGTTCACTTCAAGTACGTTTAGTATTCAAGTACAGCAAATATTCTTTATTAATCCATCACGAGTGTTGTGCGTTAGTTATTTTATAATTTTAAATTGTTTTATATAAATTAGATTCTTTAATTTTCTTAACGTAAAGGACTTAGGTTTCAGTAATAAAACTGCGGGTTATTTCAAGGTCAGACACGAGTGCGGGGCAGACGCTCATTCATCGAATTCACTTCAGCGATTCTCTCGATTAATCGTTGTATTTCCAACTTTGGGAATTTAGTTAGTTTTCTCTTGGAAAAAGAGTTGTTTTATTTGTGTAAGTTCACGGTTGTAGTGAGTCCGGGTCGAGTGTGTATTGAAGGGTAGCTACAAGAGACATGGCACACCAGCAATCACAGGACATGCTTAACCCAGACAGTGACCAGTCAGTGGGGACCAGTGGAAGTGTAGACTGTAGAGGATAGCACCTCTTCCGACACCACTGGGGACCGCTCAGGTAGCTCAGCTGACGTCACAGGTGGGGTCAGTGGGACTGAGGCGACGGGGTCACAGGTTCTGCATGGGACTGGGCAGCCGAGGGTATCTTTCCGTGCCAGTACAGATACAATTATTTACATGAGTGGGGAGTCTCGCGAGGATTCGTCCCAAGAGTGGTGGGAGCCGTCTTGGGTTCCCCCACACATAACATCGACGCCACACCAACAGCAGGAATTACCTCACAGAACAACAATACCACAACACCTGGGTACACCTCACCCATCACTACAACAACCTCAACCCCCACCCTCTATACCCACCCCCATCCTCAATTCCTATACCCACCCCAACCTCATTTCCTATACCAACCCCCCAACCATTCCATTCCTATACCACCTTTCCTTCCCCCAACCCAAGGCACACCCCTTATTCCTCCTACCTCAGGCCACCACACCCATACCTTTCAATCCCAGGCTACCCCATACCCATTCCAACCTCAGGCCACCCACACCATACCTCAACCCCAACCTCCATCCACACCCCAACCCGAGGACACCCACACCATACCTCAACCCCAACCTCCATCCACACCCCAACCCGAGGCCACCCAGCCATACCCCTACCTTTTTCCCAACCCCAGGCCAGCCACACCATACCTCAACCCCAACCTCCATCCACACCCCAACCCGAGGCCGCCCACACACACCTCAACCCGAACCCCAACCACAACCCAGTCCCAACCCCAGGGCCCACCCACTTCCAGTAGCCCCGCGTCATACAAACCGGGAATTATGAGTCTGATTCCCAGGTTGATCTGCCGACACTCAGAGGAACGGAGTTGCCGCTTATTAAGGTGGAACGCAACCGCCGAGTGGAAGACTGGCTTTGTCAGATTAGTTCGATGCTGGAGGCATCGAACCTCCAGAGGATAGTTTCAAATTACTCTCGCTATGGGGGCTTGCGTGGACATAGCCGGTCCACTGGCGAGATTGACAGTTTCAGCACCTGACGACTTGGCCACAGTTTGTCCAAGCGATTAGGGACAGATTCAAGGAAAAGGTGTCATAAGATTAGGCTCATTTTTATCTGCAGTCACTTAAGAGGGATGACCGCAGCACTGTCAAGGATTTCGGGACACTATTAAAGAGCAGGGTTGACGACCTCACTATGACCATTTGGTCACCATTTGGTCCGTGAGACATCTCCCGTCACGCAGGGTGCAGTTGCGCCTCCACAGATCTCCAGTATCATCTTTTGATACTGGTAATGGCTCAAAAGGGCCACCACTACGGGCTATTCATGCCCGTGCCACCTCTTGGATGGCTTAATCTTAATCATCATCAGACCTCACTACGGAACTGGGGTTAGATTCGAGTCAGGCAGAGCGATTAGCCAAACAATTTTTCTGCAAAACGTTACCTTCTGCTATGGGGCCGTTTTTATTTGCGGAGGGAGCGTTTGTGAGTTATAAAAGACCTAGTCCAACAGGCTGCCACAGCCCTAGACAGGCAGACGCACACAGGGACATCGGGCGCTCAGTCGTCACCATACGTAGAGGCGTTAAGTAAAGGCGGGCGGGACAAGCTGAGTAACTGTAGCGCGGGTTCATCAGCGGGAAGCAGCCCACAGCTGCAAGTTCGAGCCACCCTGTGCGGGGTACCAACAGAGATCCGCGGAGGTCTTACTCCTGCGGGAAGCGCGGACATATACAGAGGGATTGTAAAATCACTAATACGAAAGCATGAAAGCAAGCTCCTAGTGATGGTAGGCCTACTTTTGAGGTGAAAGTGGAAGGTGTAAGATTGACAGCTTTTGTTGATACAGGAAGCCAGGCACTGTAATCAAAAAGTCAGCCTTCAGCAATTTTAAGTATGCACGTCTTAAGCGTTGTGCAAAGACATTAACAGCGGTCAATGGGGAAAGATTGAGATCGTAGGTCAAGGTACAGTTAATTTTGAGATTGATGGGGAATTGCAGCCTCACACATGTACGATCGGTAGATGTGTGTCCTGTATATACTGAGATAGTCTTGGTAGTAAGGTTGATGTAAAGTCATTCCTGGTTACTGACTTTATACTTAAAACGATTACATGACTATGGCCGACAAGCTTGGCAGCCGTCCTGTGCGCTCTTGTTTCACCTCTAGTGGCGTCCAGCCGCACATAGAAAACGGATGGTACCATTTTCTGTGAAATGACAGTAGAGAACCTTGATTTTCCTGGTCACATCTTAATGGGAATGATTTTCTGTCGCGATTTGATTATTCCTTGTCTGCTCAAAAAGGGGCTAGGACTACAAGTTGCAGTTGGGACAGACTTCTACCCAGTGGAGATGATCGACCATCCCCCCTTGTAGCTTCAATTAAGAGCAAGCATAAATATAATGCGCACTATCCAAATTTATTTTTAATTCTAGCATATAATGGAATATACCTGTAGGAGAAAATTCTGTTAAAGTGCCAGATTTTCGAAAAGCTGATTTTAATAGCCTAAGAAATTTTCTGGGTCAAATAGATTGGAAAGTCTTGGGTATAGGGTGTGGCCGGACTTGGAGCGGGACATGAACCCAGCGATAGGTGACGTAAAAGGGGATTCGATGTGGATTCAATATATAACTTATTTAAGAATATTCTAAACAAGCACAGGAACGTAGTATACCATACAAATTGACAGATCGAATACTAATGACCCAAACTGGATAACAAAGAATTTGAAGAACCTTATAGGTAAAAAGAGACCTTGGTACAAAGGATTAAAAATGGGGAGGTCACTTTAGAACAGGAATTCGTACAACTGGTTAGAAATGTTAAAAAAGAGATAAGGAAGCAAAAGAAACTATGAAGTTCGCATAGAAGGGCAAGCAGCTGAGAGCACAACACCACGAATGCGGGTACTGACCATTCTTTTGCTTCCTGCGTCCCACTTGTCCATCCTTCCTCCTCCTCCCATCATCATCAACTCTTCGTGAGGTAATACGGCCTCTGATCGCCTCCTCTTCCTCCTCCTTGTTTCCACCCCTCATTCCCGGTGTGGGGGGTCGTCAGCACTTGTCACACTTTCCACGATCACAGTTACCGTGCGTGATGAACCTGATCGGCCAGCGACTTGTACCACGTTCTCCAAGACAATCCGGTTATTGCGCCAGCCTCAAGGTCGCGGATAACGGCACTAAAACTTCAACATTTTCCTTCCAATACTACAACATCGCCGGGGTTTCTCACCCACCCCACGGACCAGCACCACTCGCCATGAGCCGAGTCTGAGGTGCGAAGTGCGAGTATCAGCCAGCCTCGTGCACTCACTCATAGTGTCACTACAGGGGAAGTTTGACTCCGCTGTTGGGATAGGGGAGGGGGCGGAAATTGGAACTCTGGTGGTAGTCCTACGGGATGAAAAGTCATTTTAACTGAGAGTCAAAGATCAAGTGGTGATTCGGGACCCCAAGTGGCAGCTCTCTTAAGGCTGTAAAGCAAGCCGTGACAGAGACAGGGTGACGGGGGGGGGGGGGGCTTCATCTGTCAGGGGGCGTATGGGTCAAGCGGATGTGATTGGCTGTCGAGACGTGATTCCAGACAAGACGTTGATCAATGTAACGGTCACGAGTCAGTAGGAACTGAACTGGTGCATTGTGGCGGGCTGATGATAGAAAAGTTACCTGTTGCTTGGTGACGGAGGTGAGTGTGAACTGGTAACTGGTGAGAATGGGGGGGGGGGGTCGTGGTGGGGGGGGGTGGTTGTGGCAGACGTAGGAGGTGTGTTGTCGACATAAAAGACTTGGGAGTAATTGTTAAAAAAAATTTTTTTACAGTTGATGAACTGATAAATTAATTGCCACATCTATAAGATGTGGTCGGCTGCATACCAAGAACCTTTCAAACCAAGGATGATAAACTTACAGTGATAATGTTTAAGGCACTGGCACTGGGGCGGAATGTTGTTGCATATTAACTGCTGGTGTCAGAGCTGGGGAATATGCAAATAACTTTTACTCAGAGAATTTGCTCAATTAAACCTTTTAATTATTAGCAACACATAAAATCCTAAAAAAAACTGTATTCTCGGGGACGCAAGCGAGTGTGTGTCATTATAATTTACGCCTGGAAACGTATGAGAAGAGGTTTGGGCCCAGATCTGATGTACTAAAATAGTTCCATACGAGACCAGAAGGCATGGCAGAATGTGCAAAATGACCCTTTTCAAAAGTTATTCGCCTCCCAGCACGACCACTCGCCTCCCAGCACGACCACTCGCCTCCCAACACGACCACTCGCCTCCCAGCACGAACGACCACTCGCCTCCCAGCACGAACGACCACTCGCCCTCCCAGCACGAACGACCACTCGCCTCCCAGCACGAACGACCACTCGCCTCCCAGCACGAACGACCACTCGCCTCCCAGCACGAACGACCACTCGCCTCCCAGCACGAACGACCACTCGCCTCCCAGCACGAACGACCACTCGCCTCCCAGCACGAACGACCACTCGCCTCCCAGCACGACCACTCGCCTCCCAGCACGAACGACCACTCGCCTCACCCACCCCAAAGGCCGCAAAGAAATACGAATAATCTCACGATCCTGTTGTTTCCTTTTTTATTTCCAATTGTACACGAAAAAAAAGATCCGACAATTCAAGATGTTTTATCGTGCCCAGAATAACGTTGGATAGAATGCCACGAAACTCTGGGCTGGCTAAAAGGGAGGATTCGAATGTGTGAGGGGGAATGGGGTGGACTTGGGGCATGGGATCTTACCTGAATCTTACTTAGAGAAGGTCTCGGGAGTTCAACCCCCGAGCCCGGCCCTGGGGCCAGACTCGACTTGTGATAACTTGGTCCCCAACAGGCTGTTGCTTGCAGCTGCCCGCAGGCCCACATACCCGCTAGAACCCGGTTGGTCCGGCACTGCTTGCAAGAACTTATCTAATTGGTTCTTGAAGACGTTCTTGAAGATGATGTTCGAGCTTCCCTTACAGGAA
>WNGS01167426.1:40105-51978 GCA_020271785.1 Procambarus virginalis | reverse complement strand
GGTGGTGTCTGTGTATAGCTGAGATAGTCTTGGTAGTAAGGTTGATGTAAAGTCATTCCTGGTTACTGACTTTAATACTAATAAACGATTACATGATAGAGTAGCTCCCAAGCTTGGCAGGCGTCCTGTGTGCTGTTTACCTTCTCTAGTGGCGTCCAGCCGCCGCACATAGAAAACGGATGGTACCATTTTCTGTGAACATGACATCCCTCCTTTTCTTTAAAAAGAATGAATACAGGATGTCTACCATGCTTGTAGCACAAAGCAAAGTTATTGACACAAAGTAAGTTATTAACATATCAAGAGATATTGCATACATTTAACATTAATTAAACACACAAAGAATTTAAACAATCTTTACCACAAAGGATTTCAATGTTAAAAATACATATGCAATGTTAAACAAACATGAAAGAAACTGTAATACAAAGTTACAAAATATTGAATGAGAGATCTGCATTATTCAAACAATATTAAATTTAGTTCAGCATAACAAGTAAATACTTTGCATTACATAGGAACACAATTAATCATCATATCGTGTAGGGCGTTTAACATGACGTTTTGGACGAGAGTCCTTAAATACAAAAATATCCCTCGATGAATTGTTTATCGAGTTATAACTCATTTTTTCTTTTTCTTTTGCACGACTTTGCACTTCATCATTTTCTACACTATTGGAATCACTTTGAAATAAGCCATATTACGTGTTATACTATGATCTCTATTACTCGCTGTTACCATAGTTCCTTTTACACTAATCACTTTATATGGTTTTGTATCATACGGCATATCTAGCTTTCCCTCTTTTTTCTTTTTAACGAGAACAGTATCTCCAACCTTTATGAATTGTTCCTTTGCACGTTGATCATGAGCAATTTTCATTTTGCCCTTGGCTAGTGCATCCTTCTGAGCGAGACGTTTATCCGTTACCTTGGCTGGCATGACAGGTAGTGCGATTCTCATAGGACGTCCAAATAAAAGTTCGCCAGGCGACTTGCCCAGTGTTCCATGCGGTGTTGCACGGTAGTTCCTGAGAAAAGCATACATAGCTTGTTTCCAGGATCGTCCTTCGGCATGAGCACAGCGTACAGCTTTCATGAGAGGTTGCATGAATCTCTCTACTTCTCCATTTGCTTGAGGATGTAGTGGCATCACACGGCGGTGTTTGAATCCAATATGCTCAGCAAAGTTGACAAAGTCTTGTCCATTAAATGGCGGTCCATTGTCCGTCTTGACAACTTCAGGAATGCCAAAGTTTGAAAAGATCTTGTCGAGTTTCGGGATGACAGCCTTTGCAGATGTGGAAGTGATGATTTCTACTTCTGGATAACGTGAGTGATCATCAATGACTACCATCAAGTACTCTCCAGTTGGTAGCGGTCCACAGAAGTCCATCGATACTTCCATCCATGGTGCAGCAGGTAGTGGTGAAGGTTGTAGAGGTGTTGGTCTTGAAGTATCCACTGCAGCTTGGCAAGGGACACAGGCATCATGCATGTCCTTAGCTTGACGATCAATGCCAGGAAACCACACCTTTTCTCGTAGCAGCTGTTTGGTCCTTACAAGACCTTGGTGTCCTTGATGTGCAAGCTTCAGAGCACGTTGCTGGAGAACAGCTGGAATGACGATACGAGTACCTCGCAGCACGGTGTCGCGTTGTTGCGTAACACTTAATTCTGTCTGGATGCGTTCAAGTGCTTTGAATGCATCTTGGTCAACTCCTGAGGGTGGGATGCGTGGAAACTTTTTCTTAGTCAATGCATCCACTGTTGCTTGCAGAGTTGGGTCCTCTAGGGTTGCAGTACGGATTTCATCAAGAGTGAGAGCCTTAGGGACTGCATCACAGGTTACAGAGTGTACATATTCCTCGGCAACTTGCTGATGCTTGGTGATGGTGAAACTGTTGGCAGGATGTCGACTGATGTAATCAGCGGGATTGCCTGCACCTGGCTTGTATTTCACCGTAAAGTTGTATGGTTGCAGACGAAGAGCCCATCTCTCAATGCGAGCTGGTGGTTTGGACTTTGGATTATTGAAGATGGTCTCCAACGGTTTGTGGTCAGTGACTATCGTGGTAAAGGGTGCACCAAGCAGATACACATTGAAGTGTTCACAGCCCCATACAAGAGCAAGAGCTTCCTTCTCTGTCTGACTGTATCGTTGCTCAACATCTGTGAGAGAACGGCTGGCGTAGGCAATTACTACTCTTGAATCTGGTTGACCAGGTTTGTGTTGGGCTAACACAGCACCTAAACCAACAGGACTAGCATCCACCGTTAACTCAGTGTCCATTGATGGATCAAAGTATGCAGCAGTCGCATTTTCTACTAGTGCATCTTTCACAGCATCAAATGCATTTTGCTCGACATCGCTCCAGTACCATGATGCATTTTTCTTCAGGAGCTCACGTAGAGGCTTCGTAATGGTAGCAAAATCTGGAATGAAGCGAGAACAGTAGTTTGCCATTCCCAGAAAACTATGTACTTCAGTGGATGTTGAAGGAGGTGCAGCATTCTTGATATCTGCAACTTTCTTAGGATCTGGAGACAGACCTTTGTCACTAAGTACATGTCCAAAGAATTCAATTTTATGTTGATTGAACTCACACTTTGCTCGGCTTAGCGTCAAATTCTTTTCTCGTAAGCGTTGCAATGTTGCACGAAGAGCTTTGTCGTGTTCAGCTTGGGTACGGCCATAAACAATGATGTCATCAGACATGTTGTCAGCATTAGGTATATCTTGCAATACCTGGCTGATGATGTGCTGGAATACTTCAGCAGCACTGTTAATACCAAAACTCAGGCGCTTGTACCTATACAGACCTCGATGTGTCGTAAACGTTGTGATGAATCGACTCTCATCATCAAGTTCAAGCTGATGATAGCCCTTGTTTAAATCTAACTTGCTGAATACAGTTGCACCATTCAAGCGGTAAATCATATCATCTACAGTGGGTGTAGGATGGCGTTCACGCATTATTGCCTTGTTGGGAACACGCATGTCTACACAAATGCGTATCTCATCTGGATTCTTCGGCTTTGGTGGAGTGACAATTGGGCTTACCCATGGTGTTGGGCCTGTTACCGGTTCAATGATATCTAGTTCTATCAGCCTATCCAGTTCGGCATCGACTTTCTTGCGAGTATGGAATGGTTGTCGGCGATGTGGTTGGGCAACTGGAATTACATCTGGGTTGATATGCAGATGTACCTTGCTATCAGTATAACAACCTATGGATTTAAACCGATCAGAAAATTCAGCAACAATAGCATCAACATTGTTTGCAGATTCCACTGCTACAGCATTAGAAAGCTGAAGTAGCCCCAATTTGGTTGAAGTCTTGTAACTGAGTAAAGACTCCTTTGCATTCCTAACAACATGGAATGTAGTAATGAGCATTGCATTCTTTGACTTAATCTCTGCAGTGAAAGTTCCAATCACTGGTAAGGCTACCTTTGAAGCATAGGCAGTGGCTTTGCCATTATAGTTTTCAAGCTTTGGGAACTGTTTTTTAAATTTTTCATAGTGGCACTCAGCAATGGTGTCAATGTTTGATCCAGTGTCAATGAGAATTTTGAGACAAATGCCAGCAATGTATACTATAGTCTCTGGGTTGTTTGGAAGATCATTCCATTTTGTGATTGATTGTACTCCATAAATATAATCACATTCACTGTCATCTGAGACTGGTTGTAATGAAATGTTGTCTTGTATATTATTAACATTCTTGATTTGAGGTGCAATATTGTGTTTGCCACCTCGACTCCTATGACTTGATCCTCGTACATTGCTTTTATTTATTGATTGTGGTTTCTTTAGTGCGGAACGACACATAGCACCAAAATGATTTAGTTTTCTACACTCATAGCACTTCTTACCTTGTGCAGGACAAACATTATCTTGGTGTGGGTAGTCTCCTCCACAATTGTAACATTTATTGTTGACAACCTCTGATGTGAGTCGTTGTGACTGCTTGAGTCTTGTTCCATGACTCCAGTTGTGATGTGGTTCTCGGCTCAATTTAATGTTAGGTTTGGCATGATATCTTCTATGATCATGGTGTACTCCCTGAACCTTACATACTTCATGACTGTTAGTAACAGTGGCAGAACCGTTGTTGGCACTGCACTCCATGACACGAGCATCACGTGCAGCATCTTCCATTCGACGAGCCATATCCAGTATCTTGTTAAGAGAACTTTCATCATCAACAAGTTCTAGAGCTCTTCGACGAAGACGTGTAGATGTGCATGTTTCAATTATTTGCTGTTTGATTTCTTTGTCAACATCAGCAAACTCACAATGGGCTGCTAAACCCTGCAGACGTGTATGGTATTGATCAACAGTTTCATTAGAGAGTTGTTTTGCTCTCCTGAAATGCATAATTTCCATAGCAGTATTTTGCCTTGGTTTGAAATGCTCAGTTAATTTGGCCTTGGCAGTGTCATAATCTTTGGCACCACCAGTATCTTTCAGTGTATCAAAGATATCACAAACTCTATCACCTGCATAATGAAGCAGAAAGGCACGCTTTCTTTCAGCACTTTTGATGTCAGAAACTATCAACAAATTTTCAAACCTTTTAAGCCATTTGACCCACCTCTGTGACAGGTTTGTCTGGTCACAGTCAGGATCAAATGCAGGAAACTGAGGTATATTTGCCATTTTTACTGAATAAATTTAAACTTATCACTTAAAATGTTCCTCAGAATATATAACACTTACTGCACTGTATATGTTATTTAAGAATTCACTGTAATTACTTTAATTTTGCAAAGCACACAAGCATTTTAATGCAAAAGTTCACAACAGTGCACAACACAGCAGCAACTGACTTCTTACCTAGCCCTTGTGTACATGTGTTGTTCCTACTCACAGCAACACAGCAGTTGTTAGCAGTTGGTACAGCAATTGTCAGCAGTTGGTACAGCAGTAGGCAGCAGTTGTCAGCAGTAGGCAGCAGTTGGCAGCAGTAGGCAGCAGTTGGTTCACAGCGTGAAGAATTTTGTAGCACGGAGCGTCGTTTCGTAACCAAAACATCGGGTTTTGTACACTGCATCAAAGCGTCGTTTCGTACACAGCGTCGGCAGATTCCTCTCTCACAGCAACACTCAGCACAGCTTGGGTAGCACACAGCATTGGCCAGCACACAGCAACGGCCAGCACACAGCAACGATCAGCACACAGCAACAGTCAGCACACAGCATGGGGTTGCATACAGCATCGGGTATGGTGCTCACAGACAGCTTCTCCTTCCTCCTCTGGGCGAGACAGCATGCTCCTTCCTTGTGTTTTGTTGAACAAAATACCTGCGTTCCCAGTTCATCCTCGTCGCCAGTGTGGTGTCTGTGTATAGCTGAGATAGTCTTGGTAGTAAGGTTGATGTAAAGTCATTCCTGGTTACTGACTTTAATACTAATAAACGATTACATGATAGAGTAGCTCCCAAGCTTGGCAGGCGTCCTGTGTGCTGTTTACCTTCTCTAGTGGCGTCCAGCCGCCGCACATAGAAAACGGATGGTACCATTTTCTGTGAACATGACAATATGTTGGTGCTCGAAGTGGGTTGCAGTCACCCGATGACATGGAACTCGATGCTTATTTGGATAACGACAATGAGTGGCACCTGCAACAATCCCGGAATGCGAGAAGAAATTCTAAACGTGCAGACTCTGCTGATGGGGAGGAGATCATTGGCAATGATGACAGGAACACCGGAACCCGTGTGAAGAAAGTGGTGGTGGGTGGTGGTGGGCCCGCCCACCCAAGCCTCTTATTGCTCCCCGCGCTGACTATGTGCGCCAGGCATTCCCACCTGGAACAACCATCCACGATAAACTAACATGGTTCGAACAACTTTCTAATAACTTCTCCAAAACATTCCTGGATATAGTCCGACCTAGACCAACATCCCCTTACATCTTTGTGTCACGTCAGCAAGAAGATATCATCACTAAACTGGTTGAAGGTAAGATTGGTAATATTGTTTTCACCAGAGAAGACATCATCAATCGCCCTAAAAGAATTAAGGAATATCTTGTTACCAGTTTTCCCAAAGAGTATCCTCTTGATAGAGCTTATTACCTTGAAGGAGTCTACAAGGCAAGACGGATGCATAAGGATGGTCAACCTCTCAACAGGATCATCATTGTTTGGAATGGCAGTGACCCTCCCCTGAACAGTACACCTTCTTTGGACATTTCATCCCATCAAGTCCTATCAGATCTTGGGAATCCCCCCCCCCCCTGTTGTTTGTTATAAGTGCCACGATACTCATCATATCTCTAGGTACTGCCGACGTGACCCCGTGTGTGGGCTCTGTGCTCAACAGCACGATACAAGGCAGTGTCCTCACAGGGACCCCCCTACCCTTGAGGACGGGGACGAAGCCTCTCCTCCGGTCCGGAAGTGTCCCAGGTGTTTGCGTGAAGGCGTAGATGTTTGGCATCGTGGCTGCCCTCGACGCCCCGCCCTCTCTAACATGAGCAGAAAGCCAGTGGCGTCTGGTCCAGCTGCAGGAGGCACCCAGCAGGCAGCTCTTGATGTCACCTCTAGTAAGCAGTTTCCAACCATCGTCGGACTAAAGCAAACAAGCAAAGATACAAAAGAAATTGACTAATTAAAAATGAAAATGACTGAAATGGAACTTAAAATACAAACATTAGAGACGAATCTGCCCGGTGATAGTGGTGTAGTGAACCATGCTAGCGATAGTGATCAAGTAAATTCTCCCAGCACCAGTAGTGATGTGAGTGGTAATGTTGCAGCTGCTGAGGCTACGCCACCTATCTCTACGGAACGTGAGTGTCAAATCTCCGTGGGCAATGGTGTTAGAGTAGTCATTGATCCCTCACTGACACCCCCACTAGGTCATGATGAAACCCTTGAGTTGGTTACAGATAAAGAGTTTAAGAGAACACCAACTGCTACTCAGGTTAAACGCATCCTACGCAAAAGTGATATTACTCAGGACACACAGAACAAAGTTGCTTATGTTGTCCAAGCGTTTAACGAGCTTAAATGTTACCTTAATTCCCTTGATACTTAAAATAGTTCATCAAACAAAAACAATTAAGTTTCTTTCCTGGAACATTCGAAGTGTTTATCTTCGGATAAATGACGTAATCTTGTATGCTAAAATGAGAGACGTGGATGTGATCTGTTTACAGGAACCATATACGTCCACAACTATCAAGAAGGTCCCACCCAGGATACCTGGGTATATAGCATACAACAACGATATTGGAACTGGTTTTTTAAGAGTGGATTAATCTGTAAACTAATTAAAAATCACAGGAGTGATAGTATACATTTTCAAAAATTCAAATCGCAAACTGCAAATAGCCATTTCCTACTGTATAACATATATGGACGATGTAGTGTACTTAATGCAGACCTGCTACCGAAACCTACAGGTAACACAGCTATGTTATGTATGGGTGACTTTAATGCTCGTCACACTGCTCTTGGTGATGTTCAGTGTAACAATAATGGAAGGGTCTTCTTGAAATACCTTACTAATCATAATATTACTGTGTGTGATACTGATAAACAGACCCATTTATTGGGAGGTTGGCTGGACTATGTGATTGGATACAGCCTAGCAGATAGCAACGTCAACGTTAAGCTCATCCCAGAACTAGTAAGTGATCATTTTGCAATATATTGTAAATACAATGTGGCGGATATTAGGTCCAATCCTCATCCTAGAGTTAAAATTAACATTCCAGACAATCTTAGACAGCACTTTAAGGCTTATGTATATAAGTGGTACACTGGGTATACTCAGTGGTCTCAGTGGACCACTTTTACAATGCTCTTGTCAGTATCATTACCAGTTATTATGATACCTGGGTTAATAAAAAAAGAACACTCGTTCTTCCTCATGGACAGAGGATTCTATTATTATTGCAGAGCTAAAGTGCTTCAGCTGCTGACTGTTATAAACGAGACAAAACAGTTGACAATTTACTTGCATTCCTCAATGCCAACAGAGATTTTCGCGAGCTTAAGGGTCAAGTTAAGAACACATATTGGGAACAATTCCTACAAGGTATCAATAGAACTACAACATTATCAGAAATGTGGAACAAAATTAAAAACATTACCAAACCTTCAGCCCCAGTTCAGCTTCATCATACTCCTGCAGAATATGCTGACATGCTCCTAGCTCAATGGTCTAGTGTCTCACAAATTTCTTCCTTACCCCCAGATATACAGCAGCATTTAAATCATACCAACATTAACAGAAACTTTAATATTGAAATAGCACGCTCCTCACCAGATTTAACAGATCAGTTTGCTATAACCCCCTTTGAATTAACATCAGCATTAGAAAAACCTAAACACACTGCCCCTGGTGAGGATGGTATAACTTATAACACCTTGAGCTTACTGAATGATGTCCCTAGCCACCCTCTGCTTGACCTCTATCAAATGAGTCTGTCACAAGGTATCTTGCCAAAGAAATTGACACAAAGTGTCATAATACCAATTCCTAAACCTAACTCTCAAAAATTCAGACCCATTTCCCTTACATCTTGCATATGTAAAGTCGTGGAGAGAATTGTTCTCAATCATGTCATGTTTCAGGTCAAAGAAAAACTGGCCCCTAACCTATATGTGTTCATGCCCAAGTGTAACACACAAACATGCTTTGCTGAGTATTTTGTAAACTCACAGGATGGGACACAGGCAGCCTTTATTGACCTAAAGTCAGCTTTCGATGTAGCGAATGGCGAAATAATATTAGAGCAACTTGCTGAATTTGGAATCAAAGGTAATCTTCTGAGTTGGATAAAGAGCTACCTGAAAGCAGAGGTGCAACTGGTACTCTGAGAGAGAACTCTATCAACATCAGAGGCCCGAGACTGTTCAACACGCTTCCACTACACATAAGGGACATAACTGGCAAACCCCTCACAGTGTTCAAGAGAGAACTGGATAAGCACCTCCAAAGGATACCTGATCAACCAGGCTGTGACTCATACGTCAGGCTGCGAGCAGCCGCGTCCAACAGCCTGGTTGATCAGTCCAGCAACCAGGAGGCCTGGTCGATGACCGGGCCGCGGGGACGATAAGCCCCGGAAGCACCTCAAGGTATCCTCAAGGTAAGGTACCTATCCAACAGGCGTGCTAGTGTCCTATTTAAAGGAGTTAAAAGTACAAGAACAGATGCATTCGAACTAGGCACACCTCAAGGTGGTGTCCTAAGCCCTATGCTCTTCAATATACTTATGCACAAACTTATCCATGGCATTCCTGTACAACCTACGGAAACTGTTATATGTTATGCTGATGATATTTGTATTATGGCACACAGTAAACCAAGGCTACAAGTGTTACTTGATGCATTCTCCAAGAAAGTAGTAGAATGTGGCCTCATAATCTCTGTTGATAAAACAAGGGTTCTTATTACCCATTCTCTTCATGTTAACTATACTATTAATGGAGTGCCCATGAAAACTTGTGAGTCTTATAAATATCTTGGAGTCGAGGTTAATGATACGAATCTCATCAGCAACCTGCTCAAAAAACTTGTTGAGCGTCTTAAACCTCTCAAAACTCTTGTTGGCAAAGGATTTGGCATTAACATAAAATATGCTCGTAGTTTTTATGCTGCCTTTATGCGATCTGTTGTTAATTATTATGCCCTGCATCTTCTTAATTTTTCTCCTATACAATTACAAGGCCTAGATGTAGCAAAGAATGATGCCATGCACATCATCCTGGGTTGTCCTAGAACTGTCAGAATTGTTAACATGAGAAAGGAACTAAACTTACCTTCAATTTACGAAAGAATAGTTCTACTTAGTACTATGTTTTGCGCCAAAATTTTGAAAAATAATGGTCCCCCCAGTTCTATTCAAATTAAATTGAGATCCATTCTAAACAATTCTGACTGTTCCCTCAATCTGCCGCAAAAAGCTCCTTACAGTGTGTGGCTCAGTTGTTGTGCCTATAATCTTCTGAAACTGAATGTGTCTCTTAACCCTGATAAAACTGTTCACTATATTCCCCTTGGAAAGATGTGGAGGTCTCTCTGCATTATACCCCCACCAGTGTAAAACAAATGTATAACACTGAAATTTGAGATGTATAACATTAGAAGCTATTGACAGTCATCTTCAAATTCTCAAACTGACTGAATCCTACCTTTACTGATGGCTCTGTACAGTTAGGCACTGGTAGAACAGGTTGTGCATGTGCAGTATATAAAGGGAATGAAATGATCATGTCTAGTACACAGAGATTGAACAACTGGGCTAGCACGACACAGACCGAGCTACTGGGCCTTTATCTAGGCACTGAATATCTTAAGCTCAATGGTGGTGGAGTTATTTTATGTGACTCTAAAAGTGCTCTGCAGTCCTTAAATAACCCATCACAATGTATGTCGGAAGTAGCTTGTAATATTAAATGAAATGTAATTTTTGCCAATGATAATAACTCTTGTATAAAATTTGTGTGGATCCCATCCCATGTTGGAGTTGGAAACATGACTTTGTAGATCGATTGGCCAATGAGGCTTGCAGGGAAGAAATCATTGATTATGACTTTGGACTATCGAATGCAATTATTAGAAACATACAAAATAAAGAAATAAATTCAGATTTAGAAGAACTAAGAAATGCCCAGAGACCTGAAAGCCGCAGTATTAAAAGTTATGACAAGTTTTGTAATAATAGGTATTTGTATGGTCAGCACAGTAACCGGACCAGGCAATGTGATGTAGTCATTGCGCGAATTCGCCTTGGTTAGAGACACATCTGGCAGGTTAGTGAGGCTGAGCCACTACCAGAATACTCAGATTGTAAACTCTGTGATAAACCTTTAATGCATTCACTAGAAACACTATATTGTTGAATGTGAAACCGTAAAGAACTTTAGACCTCCTGGCCTCTTGTACCACCAACTGTGTAACTATTTTATTGACTCAGGTGTGGAGCACTACGGATGGGGAGCAGTGCCCCCAGTTGCCAAAGGCATTTAATTAGTAATGAATTATTTCTCTATAAATTAAGAGTGGGTGATGGTCTACATTAATAACGGGGTTTGGTTTGTATACTTCTTGCATAGTTAATTAAAAATAATACAAGTGATGCATTTCTTTCACTTGGGCTCTACGACACTCGAACCCCCGACCCCACGCGTGTGAAGCCAAGCTTTAACGACCGAGCTATTGAGTAGTCTTCTACAAGTGATGTATTTATGCATTTTACAAGTGATGCATTTAACAAGTGATGCATGCACAAGTGATGTATTTTACAAGTGATGCATTTCACAAGTGAGGCATTCACAGTGATGCATTTACAAAGGCATGCATTGAATTTGATTCCCATTTTTTATATGTGACTTCTCGCAAATTTCATAAGATTACATTATCATTTAACGTTAAAACAATGTGAGGTATTCTTGAATATTCCTCACATACACTTTGTAACACAGTTGTCGAATTATTACCTCCTACGGATCATATTTTTCTGGCATAAGGATAGTTACAAAATGAGCTTATGACGTGTAATTGATATTATGTGAGAAAATGTAATATATGTTATTATGCAACTGGTATCCCAAGTGTAATTTCATAAATTTTAAACACCTACAATGTGGTAATTTTTAATGACTGTTATGAGTCACGTAGGTCAATTTGGGCCTTGTATTGGATATTTGCACGTGTAACGGGGGATATTTTCCCACGACAGTTCCGCCACAGTTCGTGGAGCGGGAGGAGAACGTGACGGTGACCGCGGGACGACGCGCCCACCTGGTGTGTGAGGCGCGGGGAGACCTGCCCATCACACCATCTGGTCCTCGGGCAACCCTTCTGCCAGGGTAGGTCATCAACCCTCCTGCCAGGGCAGGCACCA
>WNGS01167426.1:0-32277 GCA_020271785.1 Procambarus virginalis | reverse complement strand
AAAATTCGTATCTCATATATATATATATATATATATATAATATATATATATATATATATATATATTATATATATATATACACCTAGAAGGGGTACCACCTTTGGTGCAAGTGTAGGGACCCATGCCTCGGAGAAGAAAATAAAGAGTACTCATAAAGAATATGATTACTAATAAAATAATACTAATAAAGAGTGAATAAATAAATAAAGGGTACTAATAAAGAGTACTAATAAAGTATGAAATGAAATGAAAAAATAAGAATGAAATAAAAATAAAAAAATAAAAAAATAAATGAAAAATAAAAAATAAATGAAAATAAAGAGTACTAATAAAGAAGAGTACAAGATATATATATATATATATATATATATATATATATATATATATATATATATATATATATATTATATAATATATATATATATATGTAGTATATGTATATATATATATATATATATATATATAATATATATATATATATATATAACTATATATATACCAGTTATATATACCAACTGGTATATATATACCAGTTTTTTGAAGGAACTGGGTTCTAGGCTCATTGAAACAACAAGGGACCCTAGAGCTGCCAGCTTTCTTTTCCAGCGCCTCAGCGTGGCGATCAGAGGGGAAATGCGCACTGCATCCAGGGTTCCTGCCCGCCATCTGAGGAGCTGGAGGAACTCGACAACTTATGATAACCATCTTTGTAACCTATATGTAACTCCTTTTTGTAACAAAGTTCAAATAAAGCAAATATATATGTGTACATACAAAAGAATTGGGTGGTAGGAGAAGAAAATATCAGTGTTCAGTGAGAAACCACAAGGTCTCCTCTGAATACGTTTTATTTTCTTCTCCGAGGCTATGGGGTCCCCACATTGGCATAAGAGGTGGTACCAATTTATATATATATATATTTATATATAATATATATATTATATATATATATATATATATATAATATATATATATTATATATATATATACATTAGTATATTTTGGTAGCAGTCTTTCCTGTAGACATATATTATTAAATATGACCGAAAAAGTAAGATTAATATTCTAACACGAATTTCTCAATATTTCTTATGTTTCTTTTCACTGTTGATGGTAATTGAAAGTCAATTCTCCAAAATTAATTTTATTTCTAGTCTGACGCGACACTTGAACGCGTTTCGAAATAACTTATTACATTTTCAAAGACTTTAGTTTACACACACACAACATATAACCTGCAAACACTAAACAGAGTTCTACTATGCTATGATTTAAACAGCTGTCATCTTTTATTTTATACCCGCATTTTGGGTGAGGTGATATGTTACAACAGTTTTTGGATGAGGTGAACAAAACTTTCAACACGAGACAGAACACGAAACAATGGGTAATTGAAGGTAAGAATGGAAGTAACTGCAGAGGGCCTATTGGCCCATATTTCTTGATGCTTCTATATTGGTGCGGAGTCTTAAGTGGGTAGAATATAGTTGTGCATTAATTGGCTGTTGATTGCTGGTGTTGACTTCTTAATGGTAGTGCCTCGCAGATGTCTTGCCGCCTGCTATCGCTGTATCTATCGATGATTTCCGTGTTTTTTGTTAAGACTTTTTTTTTGTTGAGATATATACAAGGTTGTACATTCTTGTACAGCCACTAGTACGCGTAGCGTTTCGGGCAGGTCCCTGGAATACGATCCCCGCCGCGAAGAACCGTTTTTTCATCCAAGTACAACATTTTACTGTTGCGTTAAACAGAGGCTACAGTTTAAGGAATGGCGCCCAGTAAATCCTCCCCGGCCAGGATACGAAACCCATGACATAGCGCTCGCGTATCGCCAGGCGAGTGTCTTACCACTACATCAAGGAGACTGCTAATATATACTTCTTTGGTGATGGTCTGGTTGTGGGAAGAGATTATATGTTCCTCCTAATGGAGCCCTGTTGCTTATCATCGTTATCGCCTAGAAAGAGATGTTGTTGTCTTGCCTATATACTGAGTTCTTTGAGGCTTACAGTCCCCCAAGTGGGCATTTGAAGGCATAGACGACATTGGTCTCTTTAAAGCGTTCTGCTTTGTGTCTGGAGAGTTTCTCATGAGTAGGCTGGCCGTTTTTTTGGTTTTATAGCAAATCGTCAATTGTATCTTCTGATTTTTGTCTGTAGGGATACGTTTCTATAACAATATCTTTCAGGACCCTTTCCTCCGTTTTATGAGCTGTGGAAAAGAAGTTCCTGTAAAATAGTCTAATAGGGGTATAGGTGTTGTGTTAGTTGCTCCTTCGGAGGTTGCATGGCGTTTCCACCTCTTCTTATGATTCTTCAACGAAACCATTGGAGAAGCCGTGTTGACTAGGACCTGCCTACCCTACAGAGTTTTTCATCGACTTGCTTCCATCCTGAGCTGTGGCTGAGAGCACGGTCGACATAAGCGTTAACGACACTCCTCTTGTACCTGTCTGGGCAGTCACTGTTGGCATTGAGGCACATTCCTATGTTGTTTCCTTAGTGTAGACTGCAGTGTGGAAACCTCCGCTCTTTCCATGACTGTTACATCTAGAAAGGGCAGCTTCCCATCCTTCTCCATCTCATAAGTGAAACGCAACACAGAATTCCGCTTAAATGCCTCCTTCAGCTCCTGCAGATGTCTAACATCAGGTACCTGTGTAAAAATGTCGTCAACATACCTGCAGTATATGGCCTGCAGGTATGTTGACGGACAGAATAATATATATATATATATATATATATATATATATATATATATATATATATATATATATATATATATATATATATATATATATATATATACATATATTCTTGTATGCTATTTATGTTCATGTAAAGATGGTTTAAGGCCTTACCTTTACCATGAGCCTAACTCATCCCACACGTGTCAGCAGGACGGGGAGCCGCTGGAGACGGGCGGACGGGTGCGTCTGGTGGGGCAGCGGACGGTGGTGGTGGACGACGTGCGACGGGAAGACCGCGGCATGTACCAGTGCCTCGTCTCCAACACGGAAGGCTCCGCGCAGGGATCTGCGCAGCTCAAACTTGGAGGTCAGTTTCTGGTCATAAAGGGTCGGGGTCGGGTCACGAGCGATCGATATATGGTCAGGAAAGGTTGATCTAAGCAGATTCATTCAGCACCGCTCCTGTGCCAGGTAAGTCCACTACGGGTTCACCATAGCCCGTGCTACTTGCCCCGCTCCTGTGCCAGGTAAGTTGCGGGCTCACCATAGCCCGTGCTAATTAGAACTTGTTCCGAGTAGCTGAATCTAAAATAACAACAACAACGGTTGATCTATGGGGGTCAGAAAAGAATGGACCATTGGATCACGATGTCAGTGTCGGGTCAGGTTTGGTCGAGTCTGTCTCCGCTGGGAGACTATAGTTCTTCCAGCACTACTCCTTAATCTTAGTTCACTGTTACGACCCTTCAACTCTGGCTATGGTTCCTCTGCTTTTGCAGTTGTAATATAGATATAAATGCGGCCTTGACAACTACTATTGTCTAGAGATAAAAAAAGTCAACTGCTTAATGCACAAAGCAATATACTTTAAGTTAGGGTAACAACGGAACATACAAACAAACAAATGAAATACCGGTAGCTAGGAATCACCAGAATAATTATAACATAATGTATAGATATATATAATGAGGTAAATAACTTCTATGAGCACTTTTCACTTGATTAACTCTTAAAGAGTAAACGGATATACTTAATATAAATCTACCAAATACATAACTATGGTAATTAAGCAAAAACAAGCTCCACAAACTTATCTACTAAATCACAGATGCTCTCCAGCCAGCGCCAACCACCCGACTAACTCTGCTAGGCGCCGTCCTCAGTCACGTCTACATATTGCCCACTAAAAAACACATGAAAACTAGATAATCTGTTGTCTGAGAGTAATACTTATGAACATATGTGTAAATACACTAATATACATTAAACACTAATAAGGTGTAATTAAAAGAAATGTATATACAAGAAACTGAATAATTATAGTGGTGAATCAGTGAGGCTATGTTGGGTACACTGCACGCATTATTGGAACATCCATATATGGTCATCCCTCCATGAGACGCCTCGGTCTCCCCCCCAACATGAATAAACATGCAATAGCAATAACTAAAATATCTTAAACAGGCACACTACAGTATGCTATATTTAACTCAAACATATATACTGGAAAACAAACGGACATACTGTTTAATTTCTAATAACTGAGGAAAGAATAATTAATGAACATACATGTTTATCATGATAAATGTTAGAATCAAGTATTATGGATTCATAAAATTCACCATCACCTGTGTCGCTCCTAGATCCTCCTGTACCGTTTGTTCCTTTAGCTGTTTCCGAGCCTCAACAGCTCCTTGGCACCTTCCTGGTCCCTGGACGACTAACTAGTGCTGGTCTACTAGCACTTACACCACTGACTCTTGAACCACTGACTCCTGGACCCCTGACGTCTTGTTTATTTTAACCTCCTCCTATCCTTTGAACCACACTAAAAGCCACTTAGTTTCAGTAAATAATGGAATACATACACACACACACTTCTTTAACTGGACAGCATTGTTGCTAGGCAAGGATGTAAATGAGATTTATGCCAAATTTTGCGAAATATACGATGAAGACACACATATATTCATACCAAAACAGAGGTGCAGGACCAGAAAACAGAATTAGCTCAACAGAAATTGTGAGAGGGGCCAGAAAGGATAAGACAAGGAAATGGAAAAAAAAAATCATTCAACCTCTTCGCCCTTACTTCATTACACACAGTAAGGCACACATTACACACAGTACACATTACACACAGTACACATTACACACAGTACACATTACACACAGTACACATTACACACAGTACACATTACACACAGTACACATTACACACACAACATTCAAGAGGTTGAAGGGCCTATTGACATAGCTCGAGTGCATGGGGGAATTGTGTAAAATCCTGGTTTGTGTCTCGGAGAGGCTGCAGGATCCAAGTAAATTAAGTAGAATTTCTGGTTGCAATTATTTTACCATGTCGCAGCTCAGTCGATTAACGCAGCGTCTGGGATGCTCTCGGACGTCGGTTCGAATCCTCGTCACGGCCCTTGTGGATTTGCTCATTAAGACGTAAGGTCTTAACTAATGCTGTTTAAGCAAGAAACATTAAGATGTAAACTCAACACTTAACAAGTTCTCTTTAATCAAAAGAGGGAAGGATGATTTAATGATTTCCATCCTGCCGGCTCTCATTTTTTGGTATGTTGAGAGAATATATATATTGGTTGTGGTATGATGACCACAGCTACCACAACTAACATAGCTACCAAGTCTAGCACGTCTACCACAGTTACCACTCTACCACGTGGTATACCACAGCTACCACAGCTTCAACAGCTACCACAACTACTACGTCAACCACAGCTATCTTATCCAGCCCCTGCTGCTGCTCCTAAATTACAGCCCAATTCCACAAATTAATGGAATTGTACCCCTGAAAGGAGGATTGTATGTCACTGTGTGGAAGATTATGGCATTAGATCGTCAATTTGCCCTGCTCGGGCGCCCTGCTCCGTCTGTTTTGCCTCGATTGTATCACCTATTAAGTATACTAAATCCCTTGGAATAATATAGCGTACTGACTATATTATGTAACGTGGTATAATATGTGAACATATTGCATATTTTTTTGTCGTGATGAAAGTCTCTCCCTCAGAGTATCTAGAGGACAGTTGAATATTCTCGGCAGAGAATATGAGATGTAACTGTTTTATCTATATCCATGAGATATGGATATAACAGTGATCTCGTTACTAAGATAACAGTGACCTCGTTACTAAGACACCAGCGACTTCGTTACTAAGACACTAGTGACTTCGTTACTAAAATGCCAGTGACCTCGATACTAAGACGCCAGTGACCTCTTTACTAAGACGCCAGTGACCTCGTTATTAAGACATCAGTGACTTCGTTAATAAGACACCAGTGACCTCGTTACTAAGACGTCTGTGACCTCGTTACTAAGGTAACAGTGACCCCTGTCTTAAGACGCCAGTGACGCCTGTCTTAAGACGCCAGTGACGCCTGTCTTAAGACGCCAGTGACCCCTGTCTTAAGACGCCAGTGACCCCTGTCTTAAGACGCCAGTGACCCCTGTCTTAAGACGCCAGTGACCCCTGTCTTAAGACGCCAGTGACCCGTGTCTTAAGACGCCAGTGACCCCTGTCTTAAGACGCCAGTGACCCCTATCTTAAGACGCCAGTGACCCCTGTCTTAAGACGCCAGTGACCCCTGTCTTAAGACGCCAGTGACCCCTGTCTTAAGACGCCAGTGACCCCTGTCTTAAGACGCCAGTGACCCCTGTCTTAAGACGCCAGTGACCCCTGTCTTAAGACGCCAGTGACCCCTGTCTTAAGACGCCAGTGACCCCTGTCTTAAGACGCCAGTGACCCCTGTCTTAAGACGCCAGTGACCCCTGTCTTAAGACGCCAGTGACCCCTGTCTTAAGACGCCAGTGACCTCTGTCTTAAGACGCCAGTGACCCCTGTCCTAAGACGTCAGTGACCTCTGTCCTAAGACGCCAGTGACCCCGTCTTAAGACGCCAGTGACCCCTGTCTTAAGACGCCAGTGACCCCTGTCTTAAGACGCCAGTGACCCCTGGCTTAAGACGCCAGTGACCCCTGTCTTAAGACGACAGTGACCCTTGTCTTAAGACGACAGTGACCCCTGTCTTAAGACGCCAGTGACCCCTGTCTTAAGACGCCAGTAACCCCTGTCTTAAGACGCCAGTGACCCCTGTCTTAAGACGACAGTGACCCCTGTCTTAAGACGACAGTGACCACTGTCTTAAGACGTCAGTGATCCCTGTCTTAAGACGACAGTGACCCCTGTCCTGTCTTAAGACGACAGTGACCCCTGTCCTGTCTTAAGACGACAGTGACCCCTGTCTTAAGACGACAGTGACCCCTGTCTTAAGACGACAGTGACCACTGTCTTAAGACGCCAGTGACCCCTGTCTTAAGACGACAGTGACCCCTGTATTAAGACACCAGTGACCCCTGTCTTAGGACGACAGTGACCCCTGTCTTAAGACGACAGTGACCCTTGTCTTAGGACGACAGTGACCCCTGTCTTAAGACGACAGTGACCCTGTCTTAAGACGCCAGTGACCCCTGTCTTAAGACGCCAGTGACCCCTGTCTTAAGAAGACAGTGACCCCTGTCTTAAGAAGACAGTGACCCCTGTCTTAAGACGACAGTGACCCTTGTCTTAGGACGACAGTGACCCCTGTCTTAGGACGACAGTGACCCCTGTCTTAAGACGCCAGTGACCCCTGTCTTAAGACGCCAGTGACCCCTGTCTTAAGACGCCAGTGACCCCTGTCTTAAGACGCCAGTGACCCCTGTCTTAAGACGCCAGTGACCTCTGTCTTAAGAAGACAGTGACCCCTGTCTTAAGAAGACAGTGACCCCTGTCTTAAGACGACAGTGACCCTTTGTCTTAGGACGACAGTGACCCCTGTCTTAAGACGACAGTGACCCTTGTCTTAGGACGACAGTGACCCCTGTCTTAAGACGACAGTGACCCTTGTCTTAGGACGACAGTGACCCCTGTCTTAAGACGACAGTGACCCCTGTCTTAAGAAGACAGTGACCCCTGTCTTAAGACGACAGTGACCCCTGTCTTAAGACGACAGTGACCCCTGTCTTAAGACGACAGTGACCCCTGTCTTAAGAAGACAGTGACCCCTGTCTTAAGACGACAGTGACCCCTGTCTTAAGACGACAGTGACCCCTGTCTTAAGACGACAGTGACCCCGTATTTAATGTGCCAGGTAAGTTCTCCATTAGTTCATCAGGTAGTCACGTTCTATTACACTAAGTAATATTGTACCAGCAGCTTACTAGTAAAGACTTTACTTAAGAATTTGCAACCAATTCTTTACCAGATGGTTGTTAACAATAGTTTACTAGCAAATATTCTAGTTGTAATTTACTAGTGTGTGCTTTAACACTAGTTTACTTGCATATACCTTGACAATAGTTTACTGACATTTATTTTAAGAATACAGTAGTTTCATTGCAAATATTTAAACTTTAGTTACTTACAAATAATTTAAATATACTTTATTACCATTTTAACAACAGTGTATTAAAAAATGTTAAAAAACCAGATTACTATTAACAATTTTAAATACTAGTTTACTATCAAATGTTTAAATATCAGTTTACTTGCTAATGTTTAAATGTCTATTTTCCTGTCAAATGCTTAAATAATATATTGAACTAACAGGCTACAATAAGATATTTTCAAACATGTGTGTGGTTTCCAGCGGTTTAACCAGGCTTTAGTAAGGATCCCCATCCATTTAGAGAGACATGTTCGAATATTTCATATTAAATGGTTACCACGAGATAAACTGTGACATTGAAGCGCAAGTTAACTCTAATAACCTGGAGACAAGAAAGGTAGAAGGTAATAAGGTAATATATAAAGCATGCAAAGAAAATATATATATATGCAAACAAGCCTGAATGGTCCCCAGGACTAGATACAACTGAAAACTCACACCCCAGAAGTGACTCGAACCCATACTCCCAGGAGCAACGCAACTGGTATGTACAGGGATACCTTAAACCACTTGACCATCACGACCGGACATAAGGAAGTGATAGCCAGAGCTATATGAACCACTTCCCCGCCGGCACCTGGATGGTTATGTTGGGCATAGCATTTTATCAAATCGCCTCTTTTTTTTTGGGGGCAACACGTGAGGAACACAAATGCAAACAAGCCTGAATGGTCCCCAGGACGGCGGGGAAGTGGTTCATATAGCTCTGGCTATCACTTCCTTATGTCCGGTCGTGATGGTCAAGTGGTTTAAGGCATCCCTGTACATACCAGTTGCGTTGCTCCTGGGAGTATGGGTTCGAGTCACTTCTGGGGTGTGAGTTTTCAGTTATATATATATATATATATATATATATATATATATATATATATATATATATATATATATATATATATATGGTAGCAGTCTTTCTTGTAAACATATGTTGTTAAATATGACCGAAAAAGTAAGATTAATAATTCTAACACGAATTTTCTCAATATTTCTTATGTTTCTTTTTACTGTCGATGGTAATTCGAAAATCAATTCTCCAAAATTCCTTTTTATTTCTGGTCTGACGCGACGCTTGAACGCGTTTCGTAATAACTTAGTACATTTTCAAAGACTTTAGTTTACACACACAACTGTAACCTGAAAACACTAAACAGAGTTTTACTTATGCTAACACTAAACAGCTTATCCGTCTTAAATGCTCGCACTTGGGTGAGGTGATATGTTGCAACAGTTTTGGATGAGGTGAACAAACTTTTGACAAACACAAGACAGAACACGGAACAATGGGTATTAATTGGATAAATGAGAGCATAAGAATGGAAGTAACTGCAAAGGGCCTATTGGCCCATACTTCCTCTTGATGCTTCTATATATGTACGGAGTCTTGAAGTGGGTAGACTATAGTTGTGTATTAATTGGCTGTTGAACACAAGTCAACACCAGCAATCAACTGGTGTTGACTTGTGCTGGTTCAACACCTGCAACCAACACCAGCAATTAACACACACACACACACACACTAGTGTGTGTGTGTGTGTGTATTTGATTGTAGTAGGCAGAAAAGACAAGCATGGTGATAGTTTAGGATGTAGTTAACGAAACAATGAGGTAGCTTAGAGCACAATCAGGGAGGAAGTTTATGATATATGCAAGGAAGTAGTTGAGGACATAGACAAGGAAATAGTTTAAGACAAAAGCAAGGAAGTAGTTTAGGACACAATGTTGACTCGTGCGACTGTTACAGACGCGGCGCCGCAGCTAGTGGACACGAGCGGGCCGCAGGTTGTGTCTCCCGGGGCCCGGGTGGCTCTGGTGTGTGTGGTGCAGGGGTCGCCGCCCCCGTCACTCTCCTGGACCATGCGAGGACTCCCCGCCATCACCGCTGACCCTAGGATCAACGTCGAGCAGAAGGTAGGTAGGCCCATGGAGGGAGTGGACGGGTCTTTGGAGGGAGTTTTTTTTTTTTTTTTTTTTTTTTTTTTTTTTTTTTTTTTTTTCTACCACAGACGTGGCCACACATTAACAATGCTAACTAGCATATATACATTTTCTTCTGTCCTCCATAGACAGGGTTAAACATATAGTTCAAGGGTTTATTGAACAATCAACCACTGAAGGTGAGTCGGTGCTTTAAAAATGCTAAGCTAACCTATATACGTAAATACATAGATACACAGATTTATGTATGCCTTACATAAAGTGTTCGATGTGTCATCTACACAGTGTCATTAATGTACATTTACAAAGGTGAAATGTAATTCTGATCAGCTTCCATATATACTTTATACCCATACATACACATACACACACATATACATATATACACACATGCATTCACAGACATTTATCTCATTTACTCTGACAGGGTGAGAAAGCTGATAAAGAAACTAGTGTGCAATTAAGCACTTAATCACTGAAGGCGATTAAGGTGCTTTTACAAGCTCAGGTTATATAGTTACATCACATACATTGTATAATTAATCTATTACATGGTCAATCTTGGGTACAAGTCCAATATATCATCAAGTGTTCCAGTACTCATATAGTAATTACACAGTTCAGCATACCTTAGCCCAGGGGGGCGAAAGTCAGCCAATATGGGACATTCTACAATATAATGTTCAAGAGAGTGCATGTTTTCTCTTTCACAAAGTTGACACATTGTGTACTCGACATTTGGGGTTTGAGAAAGCTGCCAGATACGTCTATATCCCAGGCGTATTCTGGCCACTATAACATCACATTGCCGGGTTCTTGTGGAGGGAGTGGACGGGTCTTTGGACGGAGTG
Source organism: Procambarus virginalis (assembly GCA_020271785.1). NCBI lineage: Eukaryota > Metazoa > Arthropoda > Malacostraca > Decapoda > Cambaridae > Procambarus > Procambarus virginalis. The sequence goes on along the minus strand of WNGS01167426.1, from coordinate 21,346 downwards.
GACGGGTCTTTGGACGGAGTGGACGGGTCTTTGGAGGGAGCGGACGGGTCTTTGGAGGGAGCGGACGGGTCTTTGGAGGGAGTGGACGGGTCTTTGGAGGGAGTGTGGAAGTTTATAGAGGGATCGAGTATATTAACACATATAATCTTTGAACAAATCCACAAGGGCTGATATCAGTGTGTACACATAATCTTTGCATGTTGCATAAGAACTTAATCATGCACTTACTCTGAGTGCCTGATTAAGGGTGTTGTGGCATAATTGAGGCGATATAGACGCGGAAGTGCTCTTCAGGTGGAGGGTGACCAGGTGGTCAGTCGTCTCAACATCAGTAGCGTACGGGTGGAGGACGGAGGGCAATGGAGGTGTCTGGCGGAGAACCGGGCGGGCCAGGTGGAGCACATGGGCCGCCTCAACGTCCGTGGACCCCCGACTATCCGGCCCATGCGGCCCATTAGCGTGGTGGCCGGCAGGACCGCCTCCTTCCACTGTGTGGTGGCCGGCTTCCCGATCGACTCCATCTACTGGGAGAAGAATGGTAAGTTCCCGGCCCAACCGCCCGGTTGTGTCCACTTTAGTATTTTGCCTCGTCGCCAATTTCTCTACTCGTTCACTGTTTATTTTTCCTTCAAGTATTCCAATCGACGTCTACCAATCAACTCATCCACGCATCTCTATTTCCTGAATTACTTCCAGAATATGTGTTGCGAGACATCATGTTCCTCCGCTCTAATCTAACTCGCGAACATTTCTAAAAGTCTCTCTTATCTCCATTCCCGTCTGTTCGTCCTGTTCATTACATGATCTGCTTATTTTCCTGATTCCTTTGATTACTACCTTGCTCTTTCTATTATTTTTTCTTTACCTACCCCTTTCCTCTGCTTTCATTCCCACGTAGCTGCTTTCTTTGCTTCCTGCTTGCTTTCTTACTTCTTTTATGCGCCACTTCTTTCTCTCCTACTTAATGTTTGTCTTCCGCGCTTGCCCCTTGATCTTCTCTCCTCCCTCGTTGTCATTCATTTCTCCCTCGCTCTCCTTTCACCTCTCTTTCCTACTTCCTCCTGCTTCGTACTTATTGCCTCCTGCCTCGTCCCCTCCTACAGGAGTGGTGCTGCCGGTGTCAGAGCGTCAGGAGGTGCTGGCCAACGGTACACTGGTGGTGCGTCAGGTGTCCCGCGAGGCCGACGGAGGACAGTACACCTGCGTCGCCTCCGCCGGGGAGAACGCTGCCAGAGCCACTCTCCAGGTCAATGTTATGGGTTAGTGATCACAGCATTATCCAGACACTAATTAACCTAAACGTGTGGATATGTTACTGTCGTGATTCAGTAGTTGGGATTCAATAGCTGTGGATTATACTTACGCAGTCACACTGCATCTTTCAAGTTTGATCCCTTTATCTGTATTAGCTAAAGATATGGAGGTATCCCTCATTATACAACGTTAATCCAATAGTGTTTTTTGTACTATAATATTTTTTTCTTGGACATAAATCATCCATGAAGCCTATCCATACATTTTTGTATGGATAGACCGACAACCAGAGCGCAACTCCATAGTCTCCTGAGACTGATGGATGCCTACTACTACTATTGACACATGCAATGAACAATTGCCTTCTAATTTTAGTGACACCATCGAACTGTCTGCTCAAGGACACTATCCAGGTGTCTGCGCAGTCGCTTCACAACCGCAGGGTACCGGGTTTGATTCCTGATGCAGGACAGAGATGTTTAGACGCGTTTCCTTTCACCTCATGCCTCACCCTAATGCGTTTCCTTAGTTGGTCCTGACCAACCTAACCATATGCTACAATTCCTGCTACATATATGTTCCTCTCCGCTGTTTCCCAGACACAAAATCCCCCTCTCATCTCTCACGTCTCCTTCACAGTGCCGCCCCAGATAGACAAGCGGATGATCTCACTGGGCTCAGGATTCCCAGCCAAGTCTCGCGCTAGGATCATGTGTGTGGTGGAGCGAGGAGACCTGCCTCTCTCCTTCGCCTGGACCCACGACGGCCGCCCTCTCTCCCCAGGGCCCACCATCTCCGTCAGGTATGTCTCCCCAGGGCCCACCATCTCCGTCAGGTATGTCACCTCGTGCCTCCATCTCCGTCAGGTATGTCACCTCGTGCCTCCATCTCCGTCAGGTATGTCACCTCGTGCCTCCATCTCCGTCAGGTATGTCTCCTCGTGCCTCCATCTCCGTCAGGTATGTCACCTCGTGCCTCCATCTCCGTCAGGTATGTCTCCTCGTGCCTCCATCTCCGTCAGGTATGTCACCTCGTGCCTCCATCTCCGTCAGGTATGTCTCCTCGTGCCTCCATCTCCGTCAGGTATGTCTCCTCGTGCCTCCATCTCCGTCAGGTATGTCTCCTCATGCCTCCATCTCCGTCAGGTATGTCACCTCGTGCCTCCATCTCCGTCAGGTATGTCTCCTCGTGCCTCCATCTCCGTCAGGTATGTCACCTCGTGCCTCCATCTCCGTCAGGTATGTCATCTCGTGCCTCCATCTCATATGTACCATCATCCTTTCGAAATATTTTCTCTACTTCAGGCCCATACTGGGCGGACTTAGGTTGGCACAAGGCAGCGTCCTTCGTTCACACCAGGTTCTACCCCCCATACCAGGTAGCCAGTGTTCTACCACCATACCTGGTAGTCAGTGTTCTACCACCATACCAGGTAGTCAGTGTTCTACCACCATACCAGGTAGTCAGTGTTCTACCACCATACCTGGTAGTCAGTGTTCTACCCCCATACCAGGTAGTCAGTGTTCTACCACCATACCAGGTAGTCAAATAACAGAATACTTCCACTGGGCAAAAAAAAACTCATGTCTAATTCACATAGCAGCCTTAATCCATGTTGTATAACGTCAGCCGTTCTCTCGAGTTGCTGCAGCGGATGGAAAATGGTATACTAAACCTAACCTAACCTAACCTATCGACCATGCATAGAAAACGAGAATGTTTGTGAGCCGCTATGATATACACTTTATATATGTGTCCGCTCGGAATTTTGACGTCACAATGTGGTGTACTGCGTAAGAGAGCGAGTTACTGCCACGAGCCTGTAAACTGTACCAGAGGACCAAAGCAGCCCTGTGCTCTATGTTCTATTGTATAGCGCGGGGAGCTTCCTGAACCTCTCCCCAATTTGAGCCCCTTAGGCCTGCTCCCTTAATCAACCCTTAATTACACTGGAGCAATAGTTAGGGATAAGAGAAGCCCAGCAGTAAGTTTGCCAGTATACTTAATTATATTACATTCACGATGCACACACTTCATACATTCATACTTACATACATGGGGCGCCGGTGGCGTGGGGACAGCACGCTGGCACGTAATCCTGTGGCCCGGGTTCGATTCCTGGCGCCGGCGAGGAAACAAAATGGGCAGTCACCTTGATGCTCCTGTTACCTAGTAGTAAACAGGTACCTGGGAGTTAGACAGCTGTTACGGGCTGCTTTCTGGGTATGAATGTGTGTGAAAAAAATTAGTTAGTAACAGTTGATTGATTGACAGTTGAGAGGCGGGCCGAAAGAGCAGAGCTCACTATCCGCAAGCACAACTAGGTGAATACAACTAAGTGAATACATACATACATACATGCATACATACGTACATATATACAGAGTATAATAATCAGTTAAGGGTCCAGTTGTGTAGGACCTACAAGTAACATTTAATTAAAGTATCACTGACAAATTATTAAGTCTTCCCCTAAGAGATATTATCAATATCTCTATACACTAACATGTAAATAATTAATTTGTTAGAAAGTAAGTCTATATTATAAAATATCATACCATAAATGAGGTGAGGAGATGTGCTGAGACAATTCTCAATCATGTTGACCCCCAATTTTCACTTGAAGTGACCAGGTGAGTACTAGCTGTTGATGCCAAAGCAGATAAGAACACACACACCAGGTACTTACTGTTGTGTCCTAATACTGTACATATTTTCCTCTTGCAGCAATATTGTCGAAAGCTAAACTATTATAGAATAAAGTAATATTAATTAATAGTACAGGCAGGAATGGAATTATATTCACTGAAAATTATACTTGTAGCGAGTTCACATTCTAAGTACACCAACTTATATTATTGTTTCCCACTGATATGCACGTTATTTACTCTTATTCAATATAAAGATACAATTTAGTAAAGTACTACTAACATTTTAATAATCGATCAGTGGTAAGACTTTATAACGTGTGGCAGGTGATGGCCCCACACAACCCTCCCACAGACTCCCTCACCATCATACAGTTCATACGAAATTACTTTGGAATTATAATTAAATAGAAAGTACATTGCCCAACAATATTGGCAAATGATACAGATGCTCAATACAAGTCTAGAAGTATATTTATAGATTATATCCGTGACCATAACCCATAGCACGCAAGGGTTGGCAAGCTTCATGCAAATCCGGCAGAAAACAAATGCATGCAACAATATGTAACACTTATAACATCCATTTCATTCTAAATTATTACTGTCAAACTGAATTCTGATTTATAAGTTTTGGACTGGTGTCTATAAACACTTGGTAACACCGTGTGACTCGCATGACCTCCTAGGCTCTCCTGCCGCAGGTCCCTGGACGAGTACACCAGCGTGCTGCTCTTCACCTCCCTACGCCAGGAGGACGGTGGCAGGTACACCTGCACCGCCACCAACGCCGTCGCCTCTGATGCGCAGACTGTCCACCTCGTGGTTAAAGGTAGGCCTTTGCCCCCCTTCTTGTGTCTCTCTTACCTCTTATTCAAAGGCAAGCCTATGCCTCCCTCCTTGTGTGTTTCACACTCGTTGTCAAAAGCGGGCTTCCCTCATATGTTTCTCACTCCTCGTAAAGAAACTATTAAAAGAATGCACCAAGCCTGAGAGACTACACACAACAAAGACAGGTTTGTGTCTCCCTCACACCTCATAGACCCCAGGTCTACCTCCTTCGGTGTAAGGCCGTGTCCATAAAGGAGGTATTAATACTGTATTTAAATATTGACATACAACAAACGTGTTCTAATGACACATTTCCATTCGGGAGCTCCGACATTTAACTGTTGCAACCTTTTGGGCTCGACCCGGTTACCCCCCATGCATCCAGTGTGTCTGTCTGTTTCCACCCTCTGACTCTATCTCTCTATCTAGTTAGCTATCTCTTTATCTAGTTAGCTATCTCTTTCTCTAGTTAGCTATCTCTTTATCTAGTTATCTCTTTGTCCTCTCGTCTTCAACCTCCTTCAAGAAGCACTGTAACAAATATATAGGCTTCAGATGCTTTGCTTCTCCTTACTCTTCTCTTCTCTTCATCCTTTCTTCCTTTTACTCAATAACAACTCCACGTTAATCACACGTCATGAAAATGGCGTAGGGTATTTATAATTACCAATATTTCTTAAAATATTTAACTTAGGCCCACCCCGACTAGCCTATGTCCATCTCGTACCTCAGACCATTTTCCCCTGTAAATTTAGGTGAGGCTAGCCCCTAGCATCTGGCCTCCATCTATGAGAGAGAAAACATTTTTCCTTATAAGTATAGTTATATGCAAATGCACATTCAGGATCGCTAATTCCTGCCTCCATGATACAGTGGCTCCGTCTTGGAAAGTGGAGCCTGAGGACGCATCAGTAGTTGTGGGAGCAGACCTCCTGCTGCCCTGCACCGCCCACGGCTCGCCCACCCCCCATCACCTGGCGGAGGGCCAGGGCGCCGTCCCTAGACGTACCAGTACCGACCCGTCACCACCCTCGGTGATAACGTCAGGTAGGTGTTGTACCCTCCAGTTTTTTTTTTTTTTTTTTCTACCACAGACGTGGCCACACATTTACAATGCTAACCAGCATATATACATTTTCTTCTGCCCTCCGTGGACAGGGTTAGATCTCTACCCTCCAGTGGTAGGCAGCAGACGCCGCGAGAGGAGGGGGGGGGGTGACAATAGTTGTTACTCCCCCGGCAACACAAGCAAAGTTTACTTGTTAACGTAATTACGTTGTTACAGCTTTGTAACGACGTACCAAAATAGTTCAAATAATGTCGTGGTTACTTTTGCGTGTTTTGCAGGGAGCTAAGACTTACTGTTCAGTTTCGTTATCCCACTTGTTTATTCTCGCATGGTGTGTTGTCAAGGTTTCCCCTACACCCTCACCTCTCCTCCCCCTCCCCATCCCCCCATCCCCCACTCCTCTCCTTCTGCTCCCCCCTCTCCTCCCCTTCTCTTACTCCTCCCCTCCCCCTCCCTTTTCAGGAAAGTTTGCCACTGATACATGACGTTGAAATCATGTTGGCAACTCATGATTTCTTCTGGATTGTCTCATTAGGTTGAGTGTGACCTTATGACACCATGTAGACTAAAAAAGCCTTGTGACCTATTGATGGCCTTCTGCCTGATGACCGACTGCCATCACTACTGATGGCGTGTGAACTGTGTTGGTCAGCGTGACAAAATATGACCCGTGCTGTCCTGTGTGGCCTCTTACCACCCCTGTGACCCTAACTTTTTCTGACTCCATGCTGACCTACGTGACCTCTTGTCCTCGTAAGACTCTTGACTTAGCTGACCTCCTCCTGATCTGTGTGACCCCGTTCTGAGTTCTGTGACCTTCCCCTCTCCGCCCTACTGTGTCTCTTCCATCCACCTCGCTGGGGTGTGTAAGCTCCCTGTTGACCTAGGATAACTCCCCCTTCCGGGTGACCATTCACAGGCTGGAGCGGAACAGCAGCCTGACTGTACGAGGGATCAGGAGGAACCAGGGCGGCGAGTTCCTCTGCAGCGCCTCCAACGGTGTCGGCTCCGACCTCTCCAAGTCCGTCACCGTCACTGTCAAGGTAATAACGATGACTATTTATCCTTGCTCACTGTACTTATCTATCTCTCAATAATGCAAGGTGTCATATGCTCCGAGCTGTATATGGAAATGATCTACAAAGGACAAGGTTCAAATTAATTTACCAATATTATATATTGTTTTGTATTCACAAAAATTGAGTTGCAATATCTTTATATAGTTATTTATAAAGTTTCATTTGTTAATTCAAGTGTTGGGCTTGTTCAGTCAAATTATATTTTATCATATTTTTTTCTTATTTGTCGTTTATGTAGATGTATTAAATATGTTGAAGCATATTCATATGTGGTTCTCCTTGAGCCACGGGACTGGCCGGTCAGGATGTACCCCTCGTCCAGTTTAACACAGACCTAGTCCTAAGATCTAGCCTTTGGCGTGCCTAATAGGTCAGCTGCAGCGGTACTAAGTGTGCGACACCCTGACTACGAACTGTTGTAGGTTGTGGATAGGTGGGTTGTATAGAAATCCACGCTGACATTATTTGTGAGGCGGTATCTGGAGTCTACCGAGAGGGACGGCACTGGGTCGCCTTGTGGTGTACCTGGCCCCACGCTCCCCTCGTGTGTAAAATAGTCCTTGGGCCCTCCTTCCCAGGGTCGTGGTTTGTGTGCGCGACTGGTGTGTTTATATGAGGTGGGTACCAGTGTCCTAGCCTGGGCGAGTGGTGGAGCCCTGGGCAGCTTCCTGTGCTGCGCCTCCTGGCCCGTTGTCATGGCAACCGGGCTCAGTACCAACCTATCCTCTGTTGTGCTTGTTAATCCAAGTGATCTCCAAGCAATGGATCCTGAGCCCATCGCCGAGGAATATGTTGATGCTCGAAGTGGGTTGCAGTCACGATGACATGGAACCCGATGCTTATTGGATAACGAAATGAGTGGCACCTGCAACAATCACGGAATGCGAAAAGAAATTCTAAACGTGCAGACTCTGCTGATGGCGAGGAGATCATTGGCAATGATGACAGGAACACCAGGAACCCGTGTGAAGAAAGTGGAGGTGGGCGGTGGTGGGCCCACCCAGCCAGGGGCCCGCCCACCCAAGCCTCCTATTGCTCCCCGCGCTGACTATGTGCGCCTGGCATTCCCAGCTGGAACAACCACCAACATAAACCAACATGGTTCGAACAACTTTCTAATAACTTCTCCAAACATCCTCGATATAGTCCGACCTAGACCAACATCCCCTTACATCTTTGTGTCACGTAAGCAAGAAGATATCATCACTCAACTGGTTGAAGGTGAGATTGGTAATATTGTTTCACCAGAGAAGACATCATCAATCGACCTAAAAAAATTAAGGAATATCTTGTACCAGTTTTCCCAAAGAGTATCCTCTTGAGAGAGCTTATACCTTGACGGAGTCTACAAGGCAAGACGGATGCATAAGGATGGTCAACCTCTCAACAGGATCATCATTGTTTGGAATGGCAGTGACCCTCCCCCTGAACATTACACCTTCTTTGGACATTTCATCCCATCAAGTCCTATAAACCTTGGGTATCCCCCCTGTTGTTTGTTATAAGTGCCACGGTACTCATCATATCTCTAGGTACTGCCGACGTGACCCCGTGTGTGGGCTCTGTGCTGAACAGCACGATACAAGGGAGTGTCCTCACAGGGACCCCCCTACCCTTGAGGACGGGGAGGAAGCCTCTCCTCCGGTCCGGAAGTGTCCAGGTGTTTGCGTGAAGGCGTAGATGTTTGGCATCGTGACTGCCCTCGACGCCCCGCCCTCTCTAACATGAGCAGGACGCCAGTGGCGTCTGGTCCAGCTGCAGGAGGCACCCAGCAGGCAGCTTTGATGTCACCTCTAGTAAGCAGTTCCAACCCTCGACGGACTAAAGCAAACAAGCAAAGATACAAAAGAAATTGACGGTTAAAAATGAAAAATTACTGAAATGGAACTTAAAATACAAACATTAGAGACGAATCTGCCCGGTGATAGTGGTGTAGTGAATCATGCTAGCGATAGTGATCAAGTAAACTCTCCCAGCACCAGTAGTGATGTGAGTGGGAATGTTGCAGCTGCTGAGGCACTTCACCTATCTCTACGGAACGTGAGTGTCAAATCCCCGTGGGCAATGGTGTTAGAGTAGTCATTGATCCCTCACTGACACCCCCATAGATCATGATGAAACCCTTGATTGGTTACAGGTAAAGAGTTTAAGAGAACACCAACTGCTACTCAGGTTAAACGCCTCCTACCCAAAAGTGATATTACTCAGGACACACGGAACAAAGTTGTTATGTTGTCCAAGCGTTTAACGAGCTTAAATGTTACCTTCATTCCCTTGATACTTAAAATGCTCATCAAACAAAAAAACAATTAAGTTTCTTTCTTGGAATATTCGAAGTGTTTATCTTCGGATAAATGACGTAATCTTGTATGCTAAAATGAGAGACGTGGATGTGATCTGTTTACAGGAACCATATACGTCCACAACTATCAAGAAGGTCCACCCAGGATACCTGGGTATATAGCATACAACAACGATATTGGAACTGGTTTACTAATAATTAAGAGTGGATTAATCTGTAAACTAATTAAAAATCACAGGAGTGATAGTATACATTATCAAAAATTCAAATTACAAACTGCAAATAGCCATTTCCTACTGTATAACATATATGGACGATGTAGTGTACTTAAAGCAGACCTGCTACCGAAACCTACAGGTAACACAGCTATGTTATGTATGGGTGACTTTAATGCTCGTCACACTGCTCTTGGTGATGTTCAGTGTAACAATAATGGAAGGGTCTTCTTGAAATACCTTACTGATCATAATATTACTGTGTATGATACTGATAAACAGACCCATTTATTGGGAGGTGGCTGGATTATGTGATTGGATACAGCCTAGTAGATAGCAACGTCAACGTTAAGCTCATCCCAGAACTAGTAAGTGATCATTTTGCAATATATTGTGAATACAATGTGGCGGATATTAGGTCCAATCCTCATCCTAGAGTTAAAATTAACATTCCAGACAATCTTAAACAGCACTTTAAGGCTTATGTACATAAGTGGTACACTGGGTATACCTGTCTCAGTGGACCACTTTACAATGATCTTGTCAGTATCATTACCAGTTATTATGATACCTGGGTTAATAAAAAAAGAACACTCGTTCTTCCTCATGGACAGAGGATCCTATTATCATTGCAGAGCTAAAGTGCTTCAGCTTGCTGACTCTTATAAACGAGACAAAACAGCTGACAATTTACTTGCATTCCTTAATGCCAACAGAGATTTTCGCGAGCTTAAGGGTCAAGTTAAGAACACATATTGGGAACAATTCCTACAAGGTATCAATAGAACTACAACATTATCAGAAATGTGGAACAAAATTAAAAACATTACCAAACCTTCAGCCCAGTTCAGCTTCATCATACTCCTGCAGAATATGCTGACATGCTCCTAGCTCATGGTCTAGTGTCTCACAAATTTCTTCCTTACCCCCAGATATACAGCAGCATTTAAATCATACCAACATTAACAGAAACTTTAATATTGAAATAGCACGCTCCTCACCAGATTTAACAGATCAGTTTGCTATAACCCCCTTTGAATTAACATCAGCATTAGAAAAACCTAAACACACTGCCCTGGTGAGGATGGTATAACTTATAACACCTTGAGCTTACTGAATGATGTCCCTAGCCACCCTCTGCTTGACCTCTATCAAATGAGTCTGTCACAAGGTATCTTGCCAAAGAAATTGACACAAAGTGTCATAATACCAATTCCTAAACCTAACTCTCAAAAATTCAGACCCATTTCCCTTACATCTTGCATATGTAAAGTCGTGGAGAGAATTGTTCTCAATCATGTCATGTTTCAGGTCAAAGAAAAACTGGCCCCTAACCTATATGTGTTCATGCCCAAGTGTAACACACAAACATGCTTTGCTGAGTATTTTGTAAACTCCAGGATGGGACACAGGCAGCCTTTATTGACCTAAAGTCAGCTTTCGATGTAGCGAATGGCGAAATAATATTAGAGCAACTTGCTGAATTTGGAATCAAAGGTAATCTTCTGAGTTGGATAAAGAGCTACCTATCCAACAGGCGTGCTAGTGTCCTATTTAAAGGAGTTAAAAGTACAAGAACAGATGCATTCGAACTAGGCACACCTCAAGGTGGTGTCCTAAGCCCTATGCTCTTCAATATACTTATGCACAAACTTATCCATGACATTCCTGTACAACCTACGGAAACTGTTATATGTTATGCTGATGATATTTGTATTATGGCACACAGTAAACCAAGGCTACAAGTGTTACTTGATGCATTCTCCAAGAAAGTAGTAGAATGTGGCCTCATAATCTCTGTTGATAAAACAAGGGTTCTTATTACCCATTCTCTTCATGTTAACTATACTATTAATGGAGTGCCCGTGGAGACTTGTGAGTCTTATAAATATCTTGGAGTCGAGGTTAATGATACAATCTCATCAGCAACCTGCTCAAAAAACTTGTTGAGCGTCTTAAACCTCTCAAAACTCTTGTTGGCAAAGGATTTGGCATTAACATAAAATATGCTCGTAGTTTTTATTGCCTTTATACGATCTGTTGTTGATTATTATGCCCTGCATCTTCTTAATTTTTCTCCTATACAATTACAAGGCCTAGATGTAGCAAGAATGATGCCATGCGCATCATCCTGGGTTGTCCTAGAACTGTCAGAATTGTTAACATGAGAAAGGAACTAAACTTACCTTCAATTTACGAAAGAATAGTTCTACTTAGTACTATGTTTTGCGCCAAAATTTTGAAAAATAATGGTCCCCCCAGTTCTATTCAAATTAAATTGAGATCCATTCTAAACAATTCTGACTGTTCCCTCAATCTGCCGCAAAAAGCTCCTTACAGTGTGTGGCTCAGTTGTTGTGCCTATAATCTTCTGAAACTGAATGTGTCTCTTAACCCTGATAAAACTGTTCACTATATTCCCCTTGGAAAGATGTGGAGGTCTCTCTGCATTATACCCCCACCAGTGTAAAACAAATGTATAACACTGAAATTTTGAGATGTATAACATTAGAAGCTATTGACAGTCATCTTCAAATTCTCAAACTGACTGAATCCTACCTTTACTGATGGCTCTGTACAGTTAGGCACTGGTAGAACAGGTTGTGCATGTGCAGTATATAAAGGGAATGAAATGATCATGTCTAGTACACAGAGATTGAACAACTGGGCTAGCACGACACAGACCGAGCTATTGGGCCTTTATCTAGGCACTGAATATCTTAAGCTCAATGGTGGTGGAGTTATTTTATGTGACTCTAAAAGTGCTCTGCAGTCCTTAAATAACCCATCACAATGTATGTCGGAAGTAGCTTGTAATATTAAATGAAATGTAATTTTTGCCAATGATAATAACTCTTGTATAAAATTTGTGTGGATCCCATCCCATGTTGGAGTTGGAAAACATGACTTTGTAGATCGATTGGCCAATGAGGCTTGCAGGGAAGAAATCATTGATTATGACTTTGGACTATCGAATGCAATTATTAGAAACATACAAAATAAAGAAATAAATTCAGATTTAGAAGAACTAAGAAATGCCCAGAGACCTGAAAGCCGCAGTATTAAAAGTTATGACAAGTTTTGTAATAATAGGTATTTGTATGGTCAGCACAGTAACCGGACCAGGCAATGTGATGTAGTCATTGCGCGAATTCGCCTTGGTTAGAGACACATCTGGCAGGTTAGTGAGGCTGAGCCACTACCAGAATACTCAGATTGTAAACTCTGTGATAAACCTTTAATGCATTCACTAGAAACACTATATTGTTGAATGTGAAACCGTAAAGAACTTTAGACCTCCTGGCCTCTTGTACCACCAACTGTGTAACTATTTATTGACTCAGGTGTGGAGCACTACGGATGGGGAGCAGTGCCCCCCAGTTGCCAAAGGCATTTAATTAGTAATGAATTATTTCTCTATAAAATTAAGAGTGGGTGATGGTCTACATTAATAACGGGGTTTGGTTTGTATACTTCTTGCATAGTTAATTAAAAATAATACAAGTGATGCATTTCTTTCACTTGGGCTCTACGACACTCGAACCCCCGACCCCACGCGTGTGAAGCCAAGCTTTAACGACCGAGCTATTGAGTAGTCTTCTACAAGTGATGTATTTATGCATTTTACAAGTGATGCATTTAACAAGTGATGCATTTCACAAGTGATGTATTTTACAAGTGATGCATTTCACAAGTGATGCATTTTACAAGGCATGCATTGAATTTGATTCCCATTTTTTATATGTTGACTTCTCGCAAATTTCATAAGATTACATTATCATTTAACGTTAAAACAATGTGAGGTATTTCTTGAATATTCCTCACATACACTTTGTAACACAGTTGTCGAATTATTACCTCCTACGGATCATTATTTTTCTGGGCATAAGGATAGTTACAAAATGAGCTTATGACGTGTAATTGATATTATGTGAGAAAATGTAATATATGTTATTATGCAACTGGTATCCCAAGTGTAATTCTCATAAATTTTAAACACCTACAATGTGGTAATTTTTAATGACTGTTTATGAGTCACGTAGGCCAATTTGGGCCTTGTATTGGATATTTGCACGTGTAACGGGGGATATTTTCCCACGACAGTTCCGCCACAGTTCGTGGAGCGGGAGGAGAACGTGACGGTGACCGCGGGACGACGCGCCCACCTGGTGTGTGAGGCGCGGGGAGACCTGCCCATCACCACCATCTGGTCCTCGGGCAACCCTTCTGCCAGGGTAGGTCATCAACACTCCTGCCAGGGGCAGGCACCATTCACCCATGCAGGACATGTTCTTAGTTTAACCAAAGAAATACAAGCTAATTAAATTTATGCCAACATCAATTGTGCCAAAAAAATCATTGTATGAAAGTATATGCTAGAATCGGCTCAGAATATAATGAGGGAAAAGACTTCCTTATATTCAGCTAATTAACAGAAAAAATAAACATTTGATCAACACTTTAATAAATTTCGTCATTAAAATCAAATTCTTTGTTGAAAGCTGTAAATTATATAGTTTTGCATAATCTATGACTCATATAGGCAGTAAGATTGGTTTTTATTATCAATAATGTGATCATTACACAATGAAATCACATTAACATGATGTATCAGTGATAAAATCAGCAGGAGCCGTGAGGAGGATTCGAACCTGCACACTCCTAAGCACATGTCCTAGACAACTGCACCACAACTATGGCCAGAGTGCATGGAGGCAATGTGTGAAACCTTGATTGAGCTTCAGTGGAAGCCCCAGGAACCCTAAAGGATTCAGTTGAATCCCACGTTGCATTGTTTTTTTACCATGTCGTGGTGTAGTGGTCAAGGACGTGTGCTTGGAGGTACCAAGTGTGCGGGTTCGAATCTTCTTAATACTGATTTTCTTAATATTATCATTATTATTACTGCAACTCTCTATTATTATTATTATTATTATTATTATTATTATTATTATTATTATTATTATTATTATTATTATTATTATTATGTTTTGATTATATTTCCTTTAAGGAACGAGTTCTGCTCGTCACATAAAATAACGTAGAATGCTGTTGACAGCTCTCAAACGAGGTGAGGAGCGGGGGCCTGAGTATCAAGGAGACCATACTCACTGCTTCGTCGACACCACCATCGACGTCCACTACCATCTCCTCCTCTTCCTCCGGTGAACCCTCGCTTGGTGGAGGTGTAGAAGGTTTCAGGTCGGTGATGAGCGTAGCCACCAAGTCTCGTCATGACTCTAAAGTCTTCTACTGCCTCGCCTCCAATGTCTACGGCAACGACACTAAGAAAGTCAACTTGATTGTACAGGGTGAGCGTGCGGCAGCGGTCATCAAACTACGTGAAGCAGTTTGATGACCCATGTATAGAAGATTGACCTCGTATTGTAACATGTAATGTCTGGATGACGTTTGGCAGATTTTTAGTTCATTTATGGAAGATTGGTAGTTCTTGCCTGGTTAATTTATGGTTTAAGTATAGTTATATTCATAAAGTTTGTAAAGTTGCTGATCGTGAGGTTATACATAGTTACTGATTTGCACACATGCTGACGGTCTACCCAACCGTTCGTAGTACTTCCTGAGATATTTCCACCATCACGGAGCTGTGACCGTTGTTATTCCAGAGGTGCCGGGAACACCGGGGTCCCCTCGGGTGGTCGAGAGTGGTTCCCGGACGGTGAACATCACCTGGGCCGCCCCCACCCACGACGGCAACTCTCACATCTCCATCTACAGGATCCTCATCATCAACAGCACAGGTGGGTTTCGCAGGTGATTTAAAATACGGCAATTTAAATAAAGGATACTCAGCATTTGCTGAGAAAGGTGGATCGCTGAGCAACGCTGGTACGACTTACTTGCCACTCTCCCGTCCACATTAGAGCAAGTGCGACAAGTACGGCACCCTAGAGATCCTTCAAAAGGTGAGGGAATAAACCGGGAAGTACATAGCATCCGTCTCTTCGATAACCCTTAATTGGAGAGGAGCATGGTGCAAGGAGAGTGCACACGGTCTTCAAGATATGGGACTCTCTAAGAGCAACCTTGAGATTTGCTCTGTGAAAGCCCTGACTGGACATATTCCATCTACAGAATATGGTCCAAGACCACATCAAGGGGCAGACCACCTTAGTCCCAGGATCACCGTGCACAGGATGCATGAGGGGTCAATATAGTCTTGTTTAGGTGAACCACAACCAGGATAGCTGACAGCCAACTATTTAAGCAGAGAGTCGTCATCTTGAGTATCACTTCTCCAAATGGTTTCTTACAAGAGGGTGGATGACCTGGCCGGAGCCTACGAGTGGGTAAGGCGGAGGCCGGAGGGACCCCTATGCGCATACATGATAACCCTCCCGCTCCGGGGCCTTGTTAGGAGCTTCCACTATGAATAGTTTTTTCCATGTTTGCTGATGTCAAGTCACCAATCCTGCCGCTTAGGCAGCTTTTTTAGGCTTCAGCTCTAGTTCTAGATATACTGTGCACCTCTCCCTTAGTATGCTGTGTCCCATATAAGAAAACGAAATACAAAAGATATTTTCCATTTTGTGTATATTATTATTACCATTTATTATTGTATATTAGTATAATCCTCTTAACCCTTGTGGGTTGTGATGAGATCTGTCATTTATGTGTATTTTAGTTTGTGTTTGATAGGGAATTAGGTATGCTTAGGGTGCCTTCTCACCATGCCCAGTAGCTGGGGGGATTGGTGCCCTGAAGCTACATAAACACCCTATACTCCCCCCCCCCCCCTGAAGTGGCAAGGGAAGTTAGGGGACAACAATCGTCAATAAGAATAGGTAAATTGATCATTGTCCTGTAGGATGCCTACTACCCCCTGTAGGATAAACCAGCGATCAGAGAAAGAGTGAAATATAACAAGATATATAAGCAATGTGTCTTTTTTCAGCGCTAATTATGAACAGGCGAGAGTGATGCGGTCGCAGTGCGGTCACGGTGCTCAAGGACCCGCTGCCCCACGCTAAGAGCTCCTGCTTTGTGGCTGTGACTAACGACCTGGGCAACGCAAGGGAAGAGGGCTATTTCAGAGGGTTTTGTGTAAAGATTTTGACTGATGGAGATTCTATGTAAAGGGAGGCTGAGGGTAAGAGTGTCTTTGTGTGAGGGAATATTCTGGGTGTTTTGGGGAGCCTTAAGTGTGTAGGGAAAATTGTGTGTTATAGGTTACTTTGCGTTAAGGGATTTTTGTTTTTTTCTTGGGGGGTTAGTGTTTATGAATGTGTGTGTAGGGAAGCACATGTGATTTAACTGCGAGTGGAATCTCTGATTTCCTTAGGATATGGTGTTAGTACAAACGTTTCAAACCCTAACGAAACTCCTATTCTACTTTAACAATTGTATCAACAATTACGTGACGCACGAAATAGGGAAGGCACGGATGAAGGAATAACGTTTATTTGATTAATTCTTGTCTAACTTGTGCTTCACTTTTATCAGCTAGAAATGACGCCTTTGGTCATTACCAACAGACTCGTGGATGAACGTTGGTAGGATCAAGACGGTGGAAGTGTCGACGCCTTTAGCCCACATTTCTGGTCTGGCCCCCGCCCACGCCTACCTGATGAGGGTCGTGGGCGTGAACTCTGTTGGCACCTCGCAGCCCAGCCCGGAGGTGCGGGTCACCACTGCCCACGAGCCGCCCACCATGCCGCCCACCAACGTTCGTGTTATTCCCATCTCCTCCACCAGCCTCAGAGTCACCTGGCAGGTACGTCTTGTAAACACGGCCACATGTAATATGTAAACACGGCCACATGTGACATGTAAACACGGCCACATGTGACATGTAAACACGGCCACATGTGACTGTAAACACGATCACATGTGACTGTAAACACGGCCACATGTGACTGTAAACACGGCCACGTGTGACTGTAAACACGGCCACGTGTGTCATGTAAACACGGCCACGTGTGACTGTAAACACGGCCACATGTGACTGTAAACACGGCCACATGTGACTGTAAACACGGCCACGTGTGACTGTAAACACGACCACATGTGACTGTAAACACGGCCACATGTGACTGTAAACACGGCCACATGTGACTGTAAACACGGCCACATGTGACTGTAAACACGGCCACATGTAACATGTAAACACGGCCACATGTGACTGTAAACACGGCCACGTGTGACTGTAAACACGGCCACGTGTGTCATGTAAACACGGCCACATGTGACTGTAAACACGGCCACGTGTGTCATGTAAACACGGCCACATGTGACTGTAAACACGGCCACATGTGACTGTAAACACGGCCACGTGTGACTGTAAACACGACCACGTGTGACTGTAAACACGACCACATGTGACTGTAAACACGACCACATGTGACTGTAAACACGACCACATGTGACTGTAAACACGACCACATGTGACTGTAAACACGGCCACATGTGACTGTAAACACGGCCACGTGTGACTGTAAACACGGCCACGTGTGACTGTAAACACGACCACGTGTGACTGTAAACACGACCACATGTGACTGTAAACACGACCACATGTGACTGTAAACACGACCACGTGTGACATGTAAACACGACCACATGTGACTGTAAATACGACCACGTGTGGCATGTAAACACGACCACATGTGACTGTAAACACGACCACATGTGACTGTAAACACGACCACGTGTGACATGTAAACACGGCCACGTGTGACATGTAAACACGGCCACATGTGTCATGTAAACACGACCACATGTGACATGTAAACACGGCCACGTGTGACTGTAAACACGACCACGTGTGACTGTAAACACGACCACGTATGACATGTAAACACGGCCACGTGTGACATGTAAACACGACCACATGTGTCATGTAAACACGACCACGTGTGACATGTAAACACGACCACGTGTGACTGTAAACACGACTACGTGTGACATGTAAACACGACCACATGTGACTGTAAACACGACCACATGTGACTGTAAACACGACCACATGTGACTGTAAACACGACCACGTGTGACATGTAAACACGACCACGTGTGACATGTAAACACGACCACGTGTGACATGTAAACACGACCACATGTGACTGTAAATACGACCACATGTGACTGTAAACACGACCACATGTGACTGTAAACACGACCACGTGTGACATGTAAACACGACCACGTGTGACATGTAAACACGACCACATGTGTCATTTAAACACGACCACTAGTGCCTTGTAAACAGCCACTTGTGCCATGTTAATACGGCCATGTGCGTCATGTAAACATTGCCACGTGCATCATGTAATCCACAACCACGCGCGTCACGCAAACACAGGCACGTTGTTCATGTATACACCGCCACGTGCGTCAAGCAAACACAGGCACGTGCGTCAAGCAAACACCGCCACGTGCGTCAAGCAAACACAGGCACGTGCGTCAAGCAAACACAGGCACGTGCGTCAAGCAAATATAGCCACTCATGTGAAACAAGTATGATTATGTACATGGTGTCTCCACCGCCCAGCTCGACTGTGGTAAGCTCCTCAGTGATCCAGTATACTTACACCGTCGTTCATTGTTTAAGATATTGCGTTTCTATGATTACCAAGAGAACCTTTAGAGTACCATTCTCCAAATTCAGAAGCTACTTTACGTCTTTTCACATTCTTCTCTCATTTAAAAGTCTTAAATGTCCTAGATTTGAGTACTAGTGTCACTTCTTTTCACTCAATAAAATTCTCATTTGTGTTACTCTTGAATCCCACTGTCATGTCTTGGATAACTCCTGCTACCAAAGTTCTTTAGGCAAATTACATAAAAGTTAGTAATTAAATAATTCGTATAAAATTATTTTCAATCTTGGGACATTAGCTTGCCACAACAGAATTGCATCTCTTTCCTCTACCACTATTTACATGCCACTACTCAGTAACTATTGTCTTCCCCCTCTTCCTCCACGTAATCATTACAAAAATTATCTCCACATCCGTTCTGCATTTTTGCTGTTGATGATTCAGAGGAGTGCTAAGCTGTGTCTCAGTTCTCCATCCCACAGCAATTATGCAGAATAAATTACCAACATGTCTCTCCGCTGACACATTTGGTCTTCAGTCATACAAGAGCCATAAAATATTCCTTGGTCGATAGTTGATATGTTTTCTCCTAGATACTGGCTTGGGGTCTTCAAAACATCCATCACTGTTAGGAAACGCTCAATTGTTCACGTGTTTCTCACAGCCTCCAGAGACCGTCATGTCCCACCGCCACGGGCTAGGTTACTACGTCGGGTACAGGGTGGCCAACTCGTCAGAGCCTTACCGCTACCAGAACCTAGAACCCTCCGCCGCCGCCCTCTACCGCCCAGAGGCGACGCTGAAAAGTTTGCACAAGTTTACTAGTTACGATGTGACTGTGCAGGCCTTCAACTCCGCCGGGGCGGGGCCCAGGACTGCGCCTGTCACTGCTGCTACTGAAGAAGACGGTGAGGCACAAGCATGGTTGCACTATTCGCTGCCTGGATTAATTTTCATATAGATTACATTAAGCTGTTTATCTTGTTCAGTTGATAAAAAATCAGCAAAACGGAGCGAGTTCAGTATACGTTCTATTGAGACAATAAACAATCCGAATTTAGCCTTGTAAGCTTATGTTTCGATCAGAATTTAAGCCTCACACTATGTGAAGTTTGCCACCATTTGTCTATAAGCAAACTCTAAAAGAAAATCCACCCTTATCAATGAAGATTATTTAGATGGTGAGACCAGAGTGTTTCGAGATAAAAGTCCTTATAATGACTGTTGATGTTTACAGTGCCGAGTGAGGCGCCGCGGGACGTCCAGTGCACCAGCTCGTCCTCCACGTCCCTCAAAGTGAAGTGGATGCCGCCGCTCCCAGCAGCCCTGCACGGCGTCCTTCAGGGCTACAAGGTCATTTACCGCCCAGTACACCCCACCAGGTTTTTCCGTGAGTGCCTCAAGTCATGTTGTCGGGCTGTGTCTCTCTTACTGAATTATATTTATTTATTTTGTACAACTGTCTGCTTCGCTCTTCACGCGGTCTCTCTCATCTATCAGTTTTTGCCGTCTGCCATCCTCTGTAATCTATTGGTTTGTGTGTATCTATTCACATGTGCATACTCACCTTATTGGTTATCAGTGCGAGCCTTAACTCCTGGGCCCCGCCATTCAATGATCACCACCCGGTCACCTATTTCAATGATTCGTTACTCTCATGCTTGTTATGTTACCTATTTATGAAACTTTGAGTGGAGTTTGCCTCAACTACCTCCTATTTTAGTCCATTTCTCTTGCTTACTGCTCTGATAATGAGGAAGCGCCTCCTTACATCCCTCTGAATAATCTGTGTGTCTGGTTTCCTCTCATTTTCTATATTTTTTCTGCTGCCTTAAGAACTTCTAATTTTTGTTGGTTGTGTCAGTATCTCTTAGAATTTCGTATGTCGTAATCATGTCACTTCTGTTTCACTTATCTTCCCTAGGCAGCGCAGTCGAGCTTCCTTAGACACTGCCAAGCTCACTTAAGTTCAACGCCATACTGTTTGGAAAACTTCTAAACGTTATCAAGCTATGTTCAGCTTTGGATTACAAACTGGAGTGAAATCATTTTAACTGGTCTGACAGTGCACAGCGTCCTTAAAGCTTCTTTGTCCAGACTTCTAAGACTACATGAATGTTCGCCAGCATCACATATGACACTGTAGATTTATTGTTAATGTGTGCCTCTTGTGAGAGCCTTGGTATTATGTCTGTTTTTAGATCCTTTTATTGTTCTGAGGCTTCCTCACCTCGGACCCAATTTTACCACACTGGACTGATTTGGGTTAAATTTAAGTAGTAATTTAACATATCAGATCAGTACGTTGTCCAGGATTTTTTTCTTTCTGCAATACTTCTGTGTTCTGATTTGTTTCCGATTTTTTTTATCATCGACAATGCCGACTAG
>WNGS01167425.1:69320-90811 GCA_020271785.1 Procambarus virginalis | reverse complement strand
CCACTATACCAGGCTACTACACCACACTACTATACCAGGCTACTACACCACACCACTATACCAGGCTACTACACCATGCCACTTCACGAGGCTACTACACCACACTACTATACCAATCTTTTACATCACACCACTCTACCAGTCTACTACACCACACCACTATACCAGGCTACTACACCACACCACTATACCAAGCTACTACACCACACCACTATACCAGGGTACTACATCCCACCCCTATAACAGGCTACTACACAACTGCACTATACCAGGCTACTATACCACGCCACTACACCAGGCTACTACACATCGCCACTATACCAGGCTAGTGCACTACACTATACCAGGGAACTACACCACACCACTTGACCAGGCTACTACACCACACCACTATACCAGGCTACTACACCATGCCACTTCACGAGGCTACTACACCACACCACTATACCAAGCTACTGCATCACACCACTATACAAGGCTACTACACCACATCACTATACCAGGCTGCTGCACTACACCACTATACCAAGCTACTACCCAACTCCACTATACGAGGCTACTACAACATGCCACTACACCAAGCTACTACACCACGCCTCTATACCAGGCTACTACAGATCGCCACTATACCAGGCTAGTGCACTTCACTATTCCAGGGAACTACACAACACCACTTAACCAGGCTACTACACCACACCACTATACTAGGCTACTACACCACGCTACTATACCAGGCTACTACACCATACCACTATACAAGGCTACTACACCTCACCACTACACCAGGCTACTGTACCACACCACTTTACAATGGTACAATACCATGCTACTATACCAAGTTACTAAACCACGCCACTATACCAGGCTACTACACCATGCCACTATCCCAGGCTACTACACCAAACCACTATACCAGCTTACTACACCACGCCACTATACCAGGCACCTACTACATACAACTATACCAGGGAACTGCACCACGTCACTATACCAAGCTACTACACCACACCACTATACCAGGGTACTACACACCACTATACCAGGATATTACACCACACCACTATACCTAGATACTACACTATGCCACTATACCAGGCTACTACACCACACCACTACACCAGTCTACTACACCATGCCAGTATACCAGGCAACTACACCAAACCACTTCGCCAGGCTACTACACCACACCACTATACCAGGGTATTGCACCACACCACTACACCAGGCAACTACACCTCACCACTATACCAGGCTACTACACCTCACCAATACACCAGGGTACTACACCACACCACAATACCAGGCTAGTACACCACGCCACTATGCCAGGCTACAACACAATGGCACTATACCAGGCTACTACACCACAACACTACACCAGGCTACTACACCACACCACTATACCAGGCTACTACACAACGCCACTATACCAGGCAACTACACCAGTCTAATACACCATGCCAGTATACCAGGCTACTACACCACACTACTACACCAGGCTACTGTACCACACCACTACACCTTGGTACTACACTATGCTACTATACCAGGTTACTAAACCACGCCAATATACCAGGCTACTACACCACACCACTATACAAGGCTACTACACCACACCACTATTCCAGGCTACTAAACCATGCCACTATTCCAGGCTACTACACCACGCCACTATACCAGGCTACTACACCACACCACTATACTATGCTACTACACCACTTCACTACAACAGGGTACTACACTACACCACTATACCAGGTTACTACACCATGCCTCTACATCAGTGTACTACACCACACCACTACACCAGGCTACTTCACCATGCTACTATTCCAGGCTACTATATCATGCCACTATACCAGGCTACTACACCACAAAACTATACCAGGCTACTACACCTCGGAATTCTACCAGGCTTCTACACCACGACACTATATCAGGCTACTAAATCACACCACTATACCAGGCTACTACACCACACTACTATACCAGGCTACTACACCACACCACTATACCAGGTTACAACACACCACTATACCAGGCTACTACCCCACGCCACTATACCAGGCTACTATACCAAGACACTATACCATGATACTATTCCCCACCACTATACCAGGATACTACACCATGCCACTTCACGAGGCTACTACACCACACCACTATACCAAGCTACTGCATTACACCACTATACAAGGCTACTACACCACATCACTATACCAGTCTACTGCACCACACCACTATACCAAGCTACTACACAACTCCACTATACCAGGCTACTACACCATGCCACTACACCAGGCTACTACACCACGCCTCTATACGAGGCTACTACACATCGCCACTATACCAGGCTAGTGCACTACACTATTCCAGGGAACTACACAACACCACTTAACCAGGCTACTACACCACACCACTATACTAGGCTACTACACCACGACTATACCAGGCTACTACACCACACCACTTAACGAGGCTACTACACCACGCCACTAAAACAGGCTACAACACCACTCCACTATTTCAGGTTACTATGCCACACCACTATACCAGGCTACTACACCCCGCAACTATATCAGGCTACTACACCATGCCACTATACCAGGCTACTACACCATGCCACTATACCAGGCTACTACACCACACAACTATACCAGGCTACTACACCCCGCAACTATACCAGGCTGCTACACCATGACAATATATCAGGCTTCTACATCACACCACTATACCAGGCTACTACACCACACTACTATACCAGGCTACTACACCACACCACTATACCAGGCTACTACACCATGCCACTTCACGAGCCTACTACACCACACTACTATACCAATCTTTTACATCACACCACTCTACCAGTCTACTACACCACACCACTATACCAGGCTACTACACCACACCACTATACCAAGCTACTACACCACACCACTATACCAGGGTACTACATCCCACCCCTATAACAGGCTACTACACAACTGCACTATACCAGGCTACTATACCATGCCACTACACCAGGCTACTACACATCGCCACTATACCAGGCTAGTGCACTACACTATACCAGGGAACTACACCACACCACTTGACCAGGCTACTACACCACACCACACCACTATACCAGGCTACTACACCATGCCACTATACCAGGCAATTACACCACACGACTATACAAGGCTACTACACCACACTACTATACCAGGCTACTACACCACACCACTATACCAGGCTACAACATCTCTCCACTATTTCAGGCTACTATGCCACACCACTATACCAGGCTACTACACCACACCACTATACCTGGATACTACACCACACCACTATATCAGGCTACTACACCACACACTATACCAGGCTACTACACCACACTACTATACCAGGCTACTACACCACACCACTATACCAGGCTAAAACACATCACTATACCTGGCTACTACACCACGCCACTATAATAGGCTACTATACCAAGGCACTATACCATGCTACTATACCCCATCACTATTCCAGGCTACTACAACCACACCACAATACCAGGCTACTACACCATGCCACTAACCAGGCTACAACACCACTCCACTATTTCAGGCTACTGTGCCACACCACTATACCAGGCTACTACACCACACCACTATACCTGGATACTACACCACACCACTATATCAGGCTACTACACCATGCACTATACCAGGCTACTACACCACACTACTATACCAGGCTACTACACCACACCACTATACCAGGCTACAACACACCACTATACCTGGCTACTACACCAGCTACTATAATAGGCTACTATACCAAGGCACCATACCATGCTACTATACCCCACCACTATTTCAGGCTACTACACCACACCACATTACAGGCTACTACACCACACCACTAAACCAGGCTACAACACCACTCCATTATTTCAGCTACTGTGCCACACCACTATACCACCCTCGAGAGGTCGAATTTCAAGACGTACTTGGCGTTTCCAATCTCGTCGATGCATTCTTCGAGGAGGGGCAGCGGATAGGCATCCACAATGGTCACCTTGTTGAGCTGCCGATAGTCGGTGCATAATCGCAGGAGCCGTCTGGTTTGGGGACCAAAAGGCAGGGTGAGCACCAAGAGCCCTGCTCGGCCGGATGAGGCCGTGCTGGAGCAGGAAGTCGACCTCTTTCCATAGATGGCCTTCTTTTCCGGACTCATCCGATAGGGTTGAAGGCGAATGGGGGTGTAGTCCGTCAACTTGACATCATGGTAAATGGCATCAGTCTGGGTCGGGACCTCCCCGAACAGACTGGAGAATTCGTCAAGCAACGACTGCACCTCTTCACATTGGGCCATCTGCAAATGGGACAGTCCCTCCTCCACAGCATTCACAGAACTAGAATTATTGAGAATGAGATTAGTTGGGTCCCCAGAACAATCATCCCCTCCCTCACTGAAAATGGAAACTGGTTAGTGCAATGGGCCTGGGGCCCTGGAACTTCTTCAGCCGATTCAAGTGTACGAGCATTACCTGGTTACGCTTGTCAGAGTGCCTCACTTTGTACGTGAGGTCCCCAGTCTTTTCTGTCACAATGTAGGGGCCTTCGTACTTGTGGGACATAGTGTTCCCTAGTCGAGGCTTTAATACCAGGACAGGGTCACCAGGCTGAAATACCCGCAACTTAGCCTTAGCATCGTTTCGTTCTTTCATATTTTCTTGGGCCTTCCCAAGATACTTTAGTGCAGCACCTTGCAGTCCTTGAGTCTCTGGTGGTGTTGCGCAAAGAAAGCCGAACCTTCGGTTAACGTTACGTTCCCTAACAGATTCTCCTGTAACATTTGCAAGGGTCCACGAACTTTATGGCCAAAGACTAACTCAAAAGGAGAACAACCCAGTGAACTTTGTAACCCCTCCCTAGCAGCAAACAAAACATACGGCAAGTTCTCATCCCAGAAGGTGGGGAACTCTCGCACGATGTCTTCAACATCTGCTTCAGAGTTAGATGGAACCGCTCAATTACCCCCTGACTCTGTGGATGGTATGGGCTGGAAACCTTATGAGTTATTCCATGGTCCTTACAGAATTGTTAAAAAATATCAGACTTAAAGTTAGTACCATTGTCAGTTTGCACGACCCGAGGCAGTCCAAAAGTGGAAAAAATTGCAACATACGAGCAACAACAGTCTTTGCTCGGATGTTCCTTACAGCAAAAGCCTCTGGGTAACGGGTCGTGATACACATCATCGTGATTAGGTAAATATTACCAGACTTAGTTCTAGGTAATGGACCAACACAGTCCATTACCACATGAGAAAATGGTTCCTCCGGCACGACAATAGGCCTTAGAGGAGCTTTAGGTGGTGTCTGGTTTGGTTTCCCAACAAGTTGACAAGCAATACATGCATTACAAAATTTTGCCACATCGCTTTTCAGCTTGGGCCAGAAAAAATATTTTAAGATTTTGTGATAAGTAATATTAATACCTTGATGTCCCCCATAGGATCATCATGAGCAGCTGACAAAACTCTCTCTCTATAGCAGGTCGGCAACATAACCTGGTGGACTACCTCCCACTCATTTGACAAGGGAGCACTCTGTGGTCTCCATTTTCTCATCAAAATCCGATCATTGTAGTAGTACCCAGTTGCTGCATCTACAATTTCCTCCTTAGAGATGGCTACTTCGTGGCATTCTGCAAGACTGGGGTCAGCTTTCTGTAACTCACTCAAGGAGGCGTCCAGGCCTTGGTCAGATGCCATTGGCCGAGGCTCAACAGTGTTCTCCTCCACCTCCTCACTACTCTCGGTAGGCGGCGGTGGTAGGCTCTCCACAGTGTCCTCGGCACGTCATCGAGTCGGGCCATGAATGTGTCCGCAAGGTCCACTTGGCTTTCACCACTCGGAAAGTTCCTCGTGTCCTCGGGATTTACCACCTTGGCAAGCACAGGGCTGCCCTTACATTTAAGTCCCATAGACCTGGTCACCGCGCACGCAGGGTACACAACATTATCCTCTGCGGCGGGTAGATCCAGGGAAACCTTAGGGGTAGGCAACATAATAGGCAGTCTGGAGTCCCCTACCTTATCCCCTGCTAAATCATTACCCAATATTACATCAACATTAGGGAAAGGTAGGTACAAAGTGACTCCGACTGTACAAACACCCTTGTGGAAATCAGATTCCAGGGTAACCTTACGGAGGGGTACTGCTCGAGTATCACTAGTGACACCCTCGACCAGTACCACCTCCCAGTGTCGAGAGTGTTGGCACCTTGCAATGCACTCTCTAAAATTAAAGTCTGGATGGCACCGGTGTCTCGAAGATCACCACGTCCTTCCAGAAGAACCCTCAGACAAAAGTAGTCTCCCTTTCGATAAGAATGGGGTAAGCAGGTCCAACCACTGTGGGTTGGAGGTCTTACTCCCTAACCCTTCAGAAGGCCTCAAGCCCTGTGTCACAACAAGAGCATTGGGTCTTTTTTCGGGTACAGTTGCCAACAACGGCTAGTAATGTGGTTTGGACATTTACAGTGACCACAGATACGTCGGGGAGAAGAGACATTACTAACAGGATTGCCCTTTGGTTCACCCTTAGGTGCTGTGGGGTTAGACAATTTAACAGGGTTAGTTATGTCTGAAACAGAAGGTGCATTAGTTATAGGGTTAGAATGAGCTGGTCTGGACTGGCTGTGGGTATAAGTTTTGTTACTCTGTGTGGTATAATTATTTTTATTGGGCCTTTTGCCCGCCAACTGGTAGTTTTCTGCCATCTTGACCAAATTCACTATTTAGAATCTACCTCTATCCTTCCTCTAATGTAATGTGCTACATTCTCNGTACTACACCACACCACAACACCAGGCTACTTCACCGTGCCACTATTCCAGGCTACTATACCATTCCACTATACCAAGCTACTACACCACACAACTATACCAGGCTACTACACCACGCAATTATACCAGGCTACTACACCATGACACTATATCAGGCTACTACATCACACCACTATACCAGGCTACTACACCACACTACTATACCAGGCTACTACATCACACCACTATACCAGGCTACAACACACCACTATTCCAGGCTACTACCCAACGCCACTATACCAGGCAACAACACACAACACTACACCAGTCTACTACACCATGCCAGTATACCAGGCTACTATACCACACCACTACACCAGGCTACTGTACCACACCACTACACCATAATACAACATCATGCTACTATACCAAGTTACTAAACCACGCCAGTATACCAGGCTACTACACCTCACCACTACACCAGGGTACTGTACCACACCACTTTACAATGGTACAATACCATGCTACTATACCAAGTTACTAAACCACGCTACTATACCAGGCTACTACACCATGCCACTATACCAGGCTACTACACCACACCACTATACCAGTTTACTACACCACGCCACTATACCAGGGTACTTCTACACACAACTATACCAGGGAACTGCACAACACCCCTATACCAGGCTACTACACCACACCACTATACCAGGGTACTACACCACATCACTATAACAGGCTACTACACCACACCACTATACCAGGGTACTACACACCACTATACCAGGATATTACACCACACCACTATACCAAGCTACTACACTACGCCACTATACCAGGGTACTACACCGCACCACTATGCCAGGCTACTATACCACAGAACTATACCAGGCTACTACACCACGACACTATACCAGGCAACTACACCACACCACTACACAAGTTTACTACACCATGCCAGTATACCAGGCAACTACACCACACCACTTCACCAGGCTACTACACCACACCACTATACCAGGGTACTACACCACACCACTACACCATGCAACTACACCTCACCACTATACCAGGCTACTACACGACACCAATACACCAGGGTACTACACCACACCACTATACCAGGCTACTACACCATGCCACTATGCCAGGCTACAACACAATGGCACTATACCAGGCAACTACACCACAACACTACACCAGGCTACTACACCACACCACTATACCAGGCTACTACACAACGCCACTATACCAGGAAACTACACCACACCACTACACCAGTCTACTACACCATGCTAGTATACCAGGCTACTACACCATACTACTACACCAGGCTACTGTACAACACCACTACACCTTGGTACTACACCTTGCTACTATACCAGGTTACTAAACAATGCCACTATACCAGGCTACTACACCACACCAATATACAAGGCTACTACACCACACCACTATTCCAGGCTACTAAACCATGCCACAATTCCAGGCTAATACACCATGCCACTATACCAGGCTACTACACAACACCACTATACAATGCTACTACACCACATCACTACACCAGGGTACTACACTACACCACTATAGCAGGATATTACACCACACCACTATACCTAGATACTACACTACGCTACTATACCAGGCTACTACACTACGCCACTACACCAGTCTACTACACCATGCCAGTATACCAGGCAACTACACCAAACCACTTCACCAGGCTACTACACCACACCACTATACCAGGGAACTGCACCACACCACTACACCAGGCAACTACACCTCACCACTATACCAGGCTACTACACCATGCCAATACACCAGGGTACTACACCACACTACTATACCAGGCTACTACACCATGCAACTATGCCAGGCTACAACACAATGCCACTATACCAGGCTACTACACTACAACATTACACCAGGCTACTACACCACACCACTATACCAGGCTACTACACCACGCCACTATACCAGGCAACAACACCACACCACTACATCAGTCTACTACACCATGCCAGTATACCAGGCTACTACACTACAACATTACACCAGGCTACTATACCACACCACTACACCAGGCTACTGTACCACACCACTACACCATGGTACAACACCATGCTACTATACCAAGTTACTAAACCATGCCAGTATACCAGGCTACTACACCACACCACTATACCAGGCTACTACACCACACCACTATACCAGCTTACTATACCACGCCACTATACCAGGCTACTACTACACACAACTATACCAGGGAACTGCACCACACCCCTATACCAGGCTACTACACCACACCACTATATAAGGGTACTACACCACATCACTATACCAGGCTACTACACCACACCACTATACCAGGGTACTACACACCACTATACCAGGATATTACACCACACCACTATAACTAGATACTACACTACGCCACTATACCAGGCTACTAAACCACGCCACTACACCAGTCTACTACACCATGCCAGTATACCAGGCAACTACACCAAACCACTTCACCAGGCTACTACACCACACCACAATACCAGGGTACTACACCACACCACTACACCAGGCAACTACACCTCACCACTTTACCAGGCTACTACACCACACCAATACACCAGGGTACTACACCACACCACTATACCAGGCTACTACACCACGCCACTATGCCAGGCTACAACACAATGACACTATACCAGGCTACTACACCACAACACTACACCAGGCTACTACACCACACCACTATACCAGGCTACTACACAACGCCACTATACCAGGCAACTACACCACACCACTACACCAGTCTACTACACCATGCCAGTATTCCAGGCTACTACACCACACTACTACACCAGGCTACTGTACCACACCACTACACCTTGGTACAACACCATGCTACTATACCAGGTTACTAAACCACGCCACTATACCAGGCTACTACACCACACCACAATACAAGGCTACTACACCACACCACTATTCCAGGCTACTAAACCATGCCACTATTCCAGGCTACTACACCATGCCACTATACCAGGCTACTACACCACACCACAATACAAGGCTACTACACCACACCACTATTCCAGGCTACTAAACCATGCCACTATTCCAGGCTACACAACCATGGCCCTATACCAGGCTACTACACTACACCACTATACCAGGATACTACACCATGCCTCTACATCAGTGTACTACACCACACCACTACACCAGGCTACTTCACCATGCCACTATTCCAGGCTACTATACCATGCCACTATACCAAGCTACTACACCACACAACTATACCAGGCTACTACACCACGCAATTATACCAGGCTACTACACCACGACACTATATCAGGCTACTACATCACACCACTATACCAGGCTACTACACCACACTACTATACCAGGCTACTACATCACACCACTATACCAGGCTACAACACACCACAATACCAGGCTACTACCCCGTGCCTCTATACCAGGCAACAACACACAACACTACACCAGTCTACTACACCATGCCAGTATACCAGGCTACTATACCACACCACTACACCAGGCTACTGTACCACACCACTACACCATAATACAACATCATGCTACTATACCAAGTTACTAAACCACGCCAGTATACCAGGCTACTACACCTTACCACTACACCAGGCAACTGTACCACACCACTTTACAATGGTACAATATCATGCTACTGTACCAAGTACTAACCACGCCACTATACCAGGCTACTACACCATGCCACTATACCAGGCTACTTCTACACACAACTATACCAGGGAACTATACCACACCCCTATACCAGGCTACTACCCACACCACTATACCAGGGTACTGCAACCACACCACTACACCAGGCAACTACACACTCACCACTATACCAGGCTACTACACCATGCCAATACACCAGGGTACTACACCACACTACTATACCAGGCTACTACACCACGCAACTATGCCAGGCTACAACACAATGCCACTATACCAGGCTACAACACAATGCCACTATACCAGGCTACTACACTGATGTAGAGCAAACTGGTGACTATGATATAAAGGATGATAAAACAATGAGGACGAATGAGATATAGACGAAAGCAACAGGCGAAGATAAGGGATAATGACAGAAATCAAATGTCAGGAACTGGAGAAAGTTGGAACAAAACAAACAGAGGTAGACAAGTTGTGCACGGGTACAAACAAGATTAATACAATCACAGATGAAATATTTGCAGGTATTATGTAAATGGACAGTGCAGATATGGGCCTAGAGGCACGGAATGCTCATTTATGCACCCACGGAAGTGCCGGAACTGGTTAGGGAAAGACAGCTGTCGTTTTGGAACAGATTGTAGACATTTCCACCCTAAGTTGTCCCCAAATATATAATATTTCACTATACCATCATATATCATGCAAACTCTCAGGTAATGAGAGGAAATGCCTACGATCTTCATGGCCCCGATTTCCACGTCAGAGGTTACACAGCGCTATATAAGAGGACGGAAAGTCCCATATACATAGCCCTGAACCATATTTTTAGAGGCAGGCAGGAAAACAGAGGATGAAACAGGACAGGCAGAGACGTGCAGGGTTACGGATGGAGAGGGGGAAGATGCCCGAGACTGGACTTACATTTCGTCATCAAGCACACACACTACTACATACACCCCACAACTACACAGAGGCTACCACACTCCCCAATATCACTTCCAAAACTGGGACAAAACATATTGCCACAACAACCACACGCTGGGTCCCAGGGTCCAGAGAGGAGAGGAGAACCACCAATAAAACCTTCAAGAAGTGGACACACACAATATGGACAAATCATTCATATTTTGGCCAAAGACATTCAAGGTCTAAAGCCAAGTTCAAGAAATAAGTCAAGTTCATAATGGTCTCCTATTAGAGTCAAACTCCATATTTGATTACGGAACTTTCACAATACCAGGGATTCCCATCACCAAATAGAGTGTACTCTTCACAAGTCAACCTTGCATGTTTGTCCCGTCTCACGAATACTGCATACAGTACTCATTTCCCGCTTCAGAGCAGGAGTGATTGTTGAAATAGATGGAATACAGACACCATATACGGCACGCATAGACGTAGATAAAACCCCTAAATTATTGGGATCATCACAAAGCTCTCCAAATGTACTCATCATCACGAAAGGAGACGAGAGAGGAACCAAATAATATACACGTGGAAAATACTGCGCCAGGTCCCAAACCTACACAATAAAATACAACGTACTGTAGTTAACGATATGGAAGAAAATGGCAGATTGAACCAGTGAAGAGCGGGGGTGCCACATATGCACAATCATAGAACGCTGTATAAACATCAAGAGGTCCGCGGTTTTTCAACAACCTCCCAGCGACCATAAGAAATACTGCCGGAACAAAAAGTGGACGTCTTTAAGAGAAAATTCTGGACTGTTATTCCTAAGAGAGTCCCGGATACAGCCGGGCTGTGGTTGGGTATGTGGCTCTGCGAGAGCCGCATCCAACAACACCAGCTGGTGGATGATCAACTACTCACAAGGGGTCGAGACCTGCCTCAGGGGCACGGGCTTGGGGAGTAGAAGAACTCCCAGAATCCCCATCAAACAGGATATACAACCAGGTACGACACCCACACCACTACTTACCAGGTACTACACACCATTAAACCAGGCTATTACACCACACCACTATACCTAGGCTACTACACCATGCAATATACACATGCTACTATACCCCCACCCTATACCAAGCTACTACACTGTCACTATCCAGGCCTACTACAACCACACCACTATAACAGGCTACTACACCACCCACTAATCCAGGCTACTCACACCACTCACATACCAGGCTACTACAACCACACACTATACAATGCTACTTCCCCACACCACTACACTCAGGCTACTACCCATGCCACTACTACCAGCTACCTTCACCACACCTACTATACCAGGGTCTACAGCACATCCACTATAACAGGCTAATACACCGTATCACTATACCAGGGTACCTACACCCACGCCACTACACCAGACTCTACACCACAACCACTATCCAGGCCACTACACCCCACCCATATAACAAGGTTTACTCCACTATAAGAGCTACCACACACTATACCAGGCTACTACACCACACTACACTATACCAGGCTACCTACACCAATGCCACTACACCACAGCCGATTTACCAGGCTACTCCACAATGCCACTACAGCAGTGTACACACAACACAACTATACCAGGTTACTACACCATGGCACTATACTACGGATCTACACAACACAGCTATAACAGGCTACTACACCACGCAAATACCTGGGTCCTACACCTCACCACTATTACCAGGCTACTCCACCACCACTACACGGAGGCTTCTACACCACACACACTACTCACAAGGCTGCTACACCACGCCACTACAACCAAGGGTACTAAACCACTCCACTGTACCAGGCTACTACATCACGCACAATACCAGGCTACTACCACCACACCACTATACATGCTACTACACCATGCCCACTACACCAGGCTACTACACCAGGCAGCCTACTATACCAAGTATACTACACCACACCACATACACAGGCAACTCACACACCACTACCGACTCACACACTACCCAACGGATGACTACACCACTGCCACTACACCAAGGAACTACCCAACCCTAACCACTACACACCTCGATACCTAGGTATACCACATTATACAGCACAACCATGCCACTACACCAGGGTACGACACCCACCACACATACCAGGCTACTGCACCATGCCACGTATACCAGGCTTAATACATACACCACTATACCAGGTAACTACACGACACCACTAAGTAAACTAGGCACTTCGGTACTAACCAACGTAACAGGTCTACACTCAGCACTATACCAAGTAACACTAAGGCTACTACACCACACCACTATACCAGGCAACTACACCACGCCACATACCGCTACAACCACCCACTACAACCAGGACAACACTATCTATCGGCTACTACATCCATTCGCACTATTACCAGGCTACTACACAATGCACTATATCACAGGGTACTACACCACACCACTATACTGCTACTACACCCATGCCACTATACCAGGCTACTAACACACGACCAAGCTACACCAAACTTTACCAGGGTACTACACCACCCACTATACTAGGCACTACACACAACTATACCCAGTTACACATGCCTGTTCGGCAACTACCACACTCACACGAGCACTAACACTACACAAGGCTACCATTCTACAACCAGGCTACGACCGCCACTATACAGGGTACTACACCACACCACTATACAGGTATGCTCAACCTACAACGCTACTACCTGCACTACACCAGGGTACGTACACCACACCACACTACCATGCCTACGCAGCATGCCACTATACCAGGCTTACTATCACTCCACTATACCAGGGTACTACACCATGGACAACTATACACAGGACTACTACACCACACAGCTATATACAAGGCTACTACACCACGCTCCCTATACTAGTGTATCTGTACAGCACTTTTATAAGTGATATTACACCACACCACTATACCAGCACCACACACACTATAACCAGAATACTACTCACACCACACCAGCTATCACCAAGGCAACATACATGCACTTCCTACCACTGTAACAGGCTATACACCATGCAATAACCAGGACTCTACTACCACACCACTATACAAGCTGCTACTACACCACTACAGTATCCAGGCTTCCAAAACTACCGGGACTAACCACTCTATACCAGGCTACTACACCATGTACAACGACCACTATACCAGGTACTACACCACCATTACCAGGTTTACACCACAACCACTATACCAGGCTACTACACCATGCCAATATACAGGCTACTACACCAGCACCACTATCCAAATGCAGGATCCAAAACGTTACTACACTACACTATCCGTTACACACTATACCAGGCTACTACACCAACACCACTATAACAGGATACTACACCACGCCACTATACCAGGTACTCCATACTACAGCACTACACCACACCTATACATGCAACTTCACTCACACCACTACACCAGGCTACTACTGATCACAACAGCCACTACCACAGCTCACATACCAGTACTGACACATCCACTATAACAGGCTATACCCGTACACTATCAGGCACCCACCACTACACAGGCTACTACACCACCACGTACCAGGCTACAAACACCCCACTAAGGCTACTGCACACACATAATACTACACCACACATACAGGCTATAACCATGCCACTACACCACACCATTTACACTACTCACAAGCGCACTCAGCAGTACAACAAACTACAACTATAAGGTTACTACAGCTGCACTTACTACTAAACAGAGTTAACACACACACACGCCATATACTTCCTCACCTCCCATGACCAGGCACTACACCAGTCACACCGATACCCATCAAGGCTGCTACACCACGCCACATAACAGGTACTAAACCATCCACGGACCGCTCTATACGCACATACCAGGCTACTAACCACCACCACTTACCATGCTACTACACCAGCACTACAGCACTACACGACATACCGATCCACACTTCGGCAACTACACCACACCACTACGGATACTCACCTGCTACAGCCTACACACCCAACAGCACCATGCCTGCCGCTACCAACACTACACTATGCACAGCACTTCCAGGCTACTCACTCCACTATACCAGGGTACTACACCACCATCATATACACGTTACCCAACATATCACTTACCCAGGATACTACACCACCAGCTATACCAGGTTACTACCCACGACTTCCATACTACACTCCACAACTATACAGGCTATACACCACACCACTATACCAGGCAATACACACACGACTATACCAGGACTATCCACCATGCCACTTAACCAGGGTACTCACAACCAAGCACCACTATACCATGGCTATATCTCACATATACCAGCTAGTATCACTCTTGCTACTTACAGCTACTAAGCCACTACTAACAGGGTACTACACCACACCACTATAAAGCTCTAATCCATGCCATATCACTACTACACCACACTCATTACCAAGTTACTAACCACACACACACTGTACCAGGTTACTACACCACCCTCACTTACCCAGGTACGACACCACACCACTATACCAGGTAATACATCACCCATTATACCAGGTATACACCCATCCTACCAGCACTACACACCACACACAGTTACTACAGTCCACTGCCAATATACCAGCTACTATACCCCCGCTACTATACCAACTACTACACCACATGCTATACTAGGAATTAACACCACATACGGCTACTCACTCCACCACTATAACAGGCTATTACACCACTGCCACTATACCAGCTACTACTACCATCCACTTCATATTACACCACGCAATACCAGGCTACTACACCACACACTATACCAGGACTACACAGCCACTGTACAGGTAACCCTCACTTACCATGAGCAACCCACTATAAGCTATAACTACGTCCATACCGCTACCACCACACTATACCAGGCTACTGTACACACCACTATACTAGCCACTACATCCAGATTCCATACATACACCCACTATACCAGATCTACTACACGACACCACTAAATAGCCATCACACACACCCGAGGCTCACTCAACACTATACCAGGAGACTACTACACCACACCACTATACCAGGGCAACTACACCACGCGTGACTTACACCTCGCTCACTAACCACACTTAACTTGTCTATGCTACTTACTCCTTACATTACGCTACTACACTATGCTAGATCATTCAGTGGTGAATACACCACACCACTTCAGCTTTGTATTTACGACCATTTCCACTATACAAGGTATTAACACTAGAAGCCACTCCCATTTATACCAGGATACTACACCGTGCCACTATACTAGGCTACTGCACTACACTATTCCAGGGTTAATACGTCACACCACTATACCAGGCTAATACATCACTCCCCACTATACTAGGGTACTACACCACCCCACTAAAACAGGTTACTACACCAACACCACTATACCAGTTACTACACCATGCCACTACACCAGGGTACGACACACACCACACTATACCAGGATACTGCACCATGCCACTATACCAGGCAAATACATCACTTCACTATAGAGGTAATACACCACACCAGTATTACCATGGTACTACACCATGGCACTATCCAGGATTACTACACCACACAGCTATAACATGTACTACACCACGCCACTATACCTGTGTATAGTGCATGGTGTAGTAGCATGTTATAGTGGTATAGTTGCTACACCACACAACTATAACAGTCTACTACAACCCACACCACTACACCAGGCTTATACACACACCACTATCAAGTCTGCACACCACGCCACTAAAGGGTACTAAACACTACATGTCAGGCTACTACATCACGCCCACTATACCAGGCTACTACACCACACCACTCTACCATGCTTACTACACAATGCCACTACACCAGGCTACTACACATGCCACTATCCAAGTACTAAACCACACCACAATACCAGGCAACTACACCACACCACTATACCAGGATACTACACCACACCACCTACCAGGATACTACACCATGCCACTACACCAAGGAACTACACACCCACTATCCCAGGCTTACTACACCTCGCTACTATACTAGGGTACTACACCACAACACAACCGGCTACTACCACTGCCACTACACCCAGGGTACGGACACCACACCACACACCAGGCTACTTCACCAGCCTACTAAACCAGGCTAATACACAATCCACTATAACCAGGATAATAACACGACCCCACTAATCAGGCTACAACACGCGCCATACACCAGGCTACTCACCACACCACTATACCAGGCAACTACACCCACGCCACTACCACCTCGCCACTACACCACACGACTAACTATGTAACTACCAATATCACTATGCCAAGCTAATACACAATGAGACTATTATCAAGGTACTACACCCACGCCACTATACTTTGCTACTACACCATGCCACTATACCAGCTTCCTACACCAGCCCACTATACCGGCTCTACACCATCCCACTATCCAGGCTACTGCACTACTACACCAGGTTACTAAATCACACCACTATACCAGGATACTCCACCTCGCCCAATATCTAGGGTACTCACCACACGACTATAACAGGTTACTACAACACACTACTCTACCAGGCTACTACACATGCCACTACACCAGGGACGACACCACACCACACCAGGCTACTGAACCATGCCACTATACAAGGCTAATACACCAACCACTATACCAGGGTACACACATGGCCACTATACCAGGATACTCACACCACACGGCTATACAGGCTATACAACCACCGCCCCATACCTGTGGTCTAGTGGCGTGGTGTATGTAGCCTGTTATAGTTGTATAGTTGCTACACCACACAACGATAACCGTTTCTACACACACACACTATAACCAGTGTACTACACCTCACCACTGAACAGGCTAATACAATGCCACTTACACCAGGCTTCTACACCACATCACTATACAAGCTGCTACTCCACACCACTACACCAGGGTACTAAAAACTCCATATACCAGGCTACGAATCACGCACGTATACCAGGCTGGTTACAAACACGCCACTTACAGGGTTCTACACCACACCACTTACCAGGCTACTACACCCATGCCAATATAAGGCTACTACACCAGACCACTATACCAAATGCAGGCGAAGAGTCACAATAAAGTACTACGCCACTACAATAAACCGTTTACTAAGCCACACTTACAAGCTACACCCCACACCACTATACCCGGATACTACACCATGACCACTATACAGGCAACTACACCACACCACTATTACATGAACTACACCAATGCACTACACCAGGGTACTAAACAATACTATTACCAAGCTACTACACCTGCCACTATACCAGGTAGTACACCATGCCCCTATACCAGGCTACTACCCCAAACCACTATACCAAGTCCGTACACACACCACTACCAGGGTACTACACCACGCCACTATACTAGGCAACTACACCACACTACGACACCAAGTTACTACACCATGCCGTTCATACCAGGCAACTACACCACACCTCTACACGAGGCAAAACGCAACAAACCATACCAAGGGTACTACACCATTCTACTATACCAGGTTAAGACACCATTCCCACTATAACAGGCAACTACACCACACCACTATACATGGCTACTACACCATGACACGATATCAGGCTACTGCACCACGCGATGATACCAGGCTACGACACCACACCACTATACTATGCTAATACACCACACCACTCACACCAGGTTACTACACCCCACCACTATACCATGTTACAGCAGCATTGCCTCTATACCAGCTACTACTCACTCCACTATACCCAGGGTAATACACTTCAACAAACTTATAAACAGGCTGATACTAATACCAACACACAATTTACCAGTGGTACTACACCACTCCAGTATACGCAGGGTAACTTCACCACACTAGTATACAGCTATACACCCACATATACCGGAACACAAAAACCACACGACTTTATAACAGGTTAATACTACCATCACTTACTATGTACCACAGGCTACTACTACACAAGAAAACTATCTCTATGCTACTATACAATACCAAGTACCAGGCTATTACACCATTGCCACTATACCCAGGCTACACACCAAATCCACTAATCTACCAGCCTACTATACCAAACTCACTATTCCAGGCTACTACTACCACCACAAACTATACCAAAGTGGTACTACACCATCCATCTATACCAGGCTACTATCACCATCAACCACCATTTTATACAGGTACTTATCCACCATTACGAACACACGCGCACAGTTACACCACAATCACCACTATACCAGCTCTACCACCCGCCAATTTTGGACCAGTAGCTACTATACCCCACCACTATACCAATCTACTACTATGTTCACTTTATTATACCAGGCGTTACTACACCACACCAATAATATTACAGGCTACTACACCACGCCACTAATCCAGGAGTACTACACCAATCACTATACCAGCTACTACACCACACCACCGATACCGGGCTATTACACCATGACCAAGATAATACACCAGAGTTCTAGTCACCAACACCTACACTACCAGGCTACTGCCCACCAATGCCACTATACCTAGTCTATATACATCACTCCCACTATACGCAGGTATACTACACGGACACACTAAATCAGGCACACACCGAGCCACTACACCAGGCTACTACCCACCACACCACATATACCAGGCTACTACACCACGACCACTACACTCGCCACTACACCACACGGACGATTCTATAGCTACTACTCCATATGCACTATGACCAGGCTACTACCACTATGGACACGCACCCGCAGATACAGGGTACTCCCCAACATGCCATCTATACTTTGCTACTACACCATGCCACTATACCAGGCTATTTACATGAAGCCACTATATCCAGGACTACTACACCATATCCCCATCTATCCAGGCTTACTGCACATACACTATTCCAGGGTACTACGTCACACCACTATACCAGGCTACTACACCTACGCCAAAACTATGACTAGGGTATCTACCCCCCACCACTAGTGCAGAGCAGGTACTACACCACCACCACTATACCAGAGATTACTACACCACAGGCACACTACGACCAGGAGGGTACGACACCCACACCACATACCAAGCTACGCCACCATGCCACTATACCAGCAAAATAATCACTCACCCCCTTCAACATATAGCAGGGTACCTACACCACACCAGTATACCTAGGGTACTACACCACACTATAACAGGATACTACACCACACAGCTATAACATGCTACTACACCACGCACCTATACCTGAGGTATAGTGGCATGGTGTAGTAGACACTGTTATAGTTTATAGTTTGCTACCCCACACAACATATAACAGGTCCTACTACACCACCCACTAGTACCAGGGTACTACTACACCTCACCACTGTAACAGGCTACTACACCATGCCACTATGTCAGGCTACTATACCACAGGACCACTATAACAAGCTATTACCCCACACCACTATACCAGGCTACTACACCACGCCACTATACCAGGCAACTACACACAACACTACACCATGAGCTACTACCACCACACCACTACACCAGGTGTACTAAACCACTCCACTATACCAAACGACTACATCATCGCCACTATACCAGGCTAGTACACCATACCACTATACCATGGTACTACACAACACCACTATACCATAGTACTATACCATGCCACTATACCAGGCTACTACACCCAGGCCACTGTCTCAAGCTACTACCCAACACCACTTTACCAGGGTACTACACCACGCACTATACTAGGCAACTACACCACAATACTACACCATGTGTTACTACACCATAGCCTGTATATCAGGCAACTACACCACACCTCTACACGAGGCAACTGCAACAAACCACTAACACAAGGGTACTACACCATTCTACTATACCAGGCTACGCCACCATCACACTATACCAGGCTACTACACCACACCACTATTACAATGCTAATACACCACACTACTACACCACGGGTAACACTACCTCACACCACTATACCCATGCCTACAGCAGCATGCCCCTACTATACCA
>WNGS01167424.1:7727-19966 GCA_020271785.1 Procambarus virginalis | reverse complement strand
TTATCTTAGCATCATCAGCAAACATGTTCATGTAATTCTGTAATCCCTCTGGTAGATCGTTTATGTAGACAATGAACATTACCGGTGCAAGAACTGAACCCTGTGGTACTCCACTCGTGACATTCCTCCAATCCGATACCTTGCCTCTGATTACGGCCCTCATTTTTCTGTCAGTTAGGAAATTTTTCATCCATGTTAGTAGCTTACCCGTCACCCCTCCAATATGTTCCAGTTTCCAGAACAACCTCTTATGGGGAACTCTGTCGAAAGCCTTTTTTAGGTCCAGATAGATGCAGTCAACCCAACCATCTCTTTCCTGTAAAATCTCTGTTGCTCGATCATAGAAACTGAGTAAGTTCGTTACACAGGATCTTCCAGATCGAAAACCATACGGTCGGTCTGATATTATATCATTTCTCTCCAGGTGTTCTACCCATTTAGTTTTAATTATTTTTTCCAATATTTTGACTATTACACTTGTCAATGATACAGGTCTATAATTAAGGGGGTCTTCCCTGCTTCCACTTTTGTAGATTGGAACTATGTTAGCCTTTTTCCACACATCAGCTACAACTCCTGTAAACAGGGATGCCTGAAAAATCAGCTGAAGTGGAATGCTGAGCTCAGGTGCACATTCTCTCAGAACCCATGGTGAAACTCCATCTGGACCAACTGCCTTGTTCTTACTTAGCTCCTTGAGCATTTTTTCCACTTCGTCTCTAGTCACCTCTATGTGCTCTATGTTGTTCTCTGGAATTCTTATTGTGTCTGGTTCCCTAAAGATTTCATTTTGTACAAACACACTTTGGAACTTTTCGTTTAGTGTTTCACACATTTCCTTTTCATTTTCCGTGAATCTATTTCCCATTATCAACCTCTGAATATTATCCTTTACCTGCAATTTGTTGTTTATGAATTTATAGAATAGACCTGGTTCTGTTTTACATTTGTCTGCAATCCCTTTTTCAAAATTTCTTTCTGCCTCTCTCCTCACTGCTGTGTAGTTGTTTCTCGCATCTTTGTATCGTTTGTATGTTTGGGGTTTGGCCTCTTCCTGTATTGATTCCATTTTTGTGTCTTTTGGTCTCTGGCCCTCTCGCAATTCCTGGCGAATGGATGATGTGTATGGCGAACATGATGCGTGTGGTCGAGGGACGGTCTTCGAACATTTCTGGAGGCTGAGTCTATGATTGGGCCCAAAGGCTGGTGTCTGGCACCCCCCATGTTCAGTGGTGAATATCATGGGAAGCAGTGAGTGATATCTTAAGATCTTGAGATGATTTTGGGGCTTAGCGTCCTCGTGGCAGGTCCTCAACCAGGCCTCTTTTTTTGTTACACATCCCCAGGAAGCAGCCCATTGCAGCTGTCTAACTCCCAGGTACCTATTTACTGCTAGTTGAACAGGTGCATCAGGGTGAAAGAAAATCTGCCCATTTGTTTGTGATGTGAAATGATTGAAACATTAAACGAAAAGTTCCAAAGTGTGTTCGTACAAAATGAAATCTTCAGAGAACCAGACACAATAAGAATTCCAGAGAACAGCATAGAGCACATTGAGGTGTCTAGAGACAAGTGAAACAAATGCTCTTGGAGCTAAGTAAGAACAAAGCAGTTGGTCCAGATGGAGTTTCACCATGGGTTCTGAGAGAATGTGCACCTGAGCGCAGCATTCCACTTTAGCTGATTTTTCAGACATCCCTGTGTACAGGAGTCGTAGCGGATGTGTGGAAAAGTGTGGAAAAAGGCTAACATTTCCAATCTACAAAAAGTGGCAGCAGGTAATATACCCTCAATTATAG
Source organism: Procambarus virginalis (assembly GCA_020271785.1). Lineage (NCBI taxonomy): Eukaryota > Metazoa > Arthropoda > Malacostraca > Decapoda > Cambaridae > Procambarus > Procambarus virginalis. Next base: position 18,167 of record WNGS01167424.1, on the reverse strand, counting down.
ACCTGTATCATTGACAAGTGTAATAGTCAAAATATTGGAAAAAAATACAAACTAAATGGGTAGAACTCCATGAAAGAAATGATATAATATCAGACAGACAGTATGGTTTTCGATCTGGAAGATCCTGTGTATCGAATTTACTCAGTTTCTATGATCGAGCCACAGAGATTTTACAGGAAAGAGATTGTTGGGCTGACTGCATCTATCTGGACCTAAAAAAGGCTTTCGACAGAGTTCCACATAAGAGGTTGTTCTGGAAACTGGAAAATATTGGAGGGGTGACAGGTAAGCTTCTAACATGGATGAAAATTTTCTGACTGATAGAAATATGAGGGCAGTAATCAGAGGCAATGTATCGGACTGGAGAAATGTCACAAGTGGAGTACCACAGGGTTCAGTTCTTGCACCAGTGATGTTTATTGTTATATTGTCTACATAAATGATCTACCAGTTGGTATCCAGAATTATATGAACATGTTTTGTTTGCTGATGATGCTAAGATAATAGGAAGGATAAGAACTTTAGATGATTGTCATGCTCTTTCAAGAAGACCTGGATAAAAATAAGTATATGGAGCACACCACTTGGCAAAGTGGAATTTAATGTTAATAAATGCCAGGTTTAATTGGAATGTGGAATAGGAGAACATAGACCCTCACACAACCTACATATTATGTGAGAAAATCTTTAAAGAATTCTTGATAAAGAAAAAGATCTAGGAGTGGTTTCTAGGATAGAACACTATCACCTGAGGACCATCATAAAGAATATTGTGCGAGGAGCCTGTTCCACGCTTTCTAACTTCAGATTCGCTTTTAAATACAATGATGGCGAAATACTAAAGAAATTGTTCACGACTTTTGGTAGGCCAAAGCTAGAATATCCAGCAGATGTGTGGTGCCCCCATCTTAAGAAGCACATCAACAAACTGGAAAAGGTGCAAAAGACATGCAACTAAATTGCTCCCAGAACTGAAGGATAAGAGCTATGGAGGAGAGGTTAGAGTCAATTAAATCATGCCCAAAACTAGAATACAGAAGAAAAAGAGGTGATATTAGATTCACTACGTACAAAATAGTAACAGGGAATTGATAAAATTGATAGGGAAAGATTTTCCTGGAAGACCTGGAACTTATAGAACAAGAGGTCATAGATTTTATACTAACTAAACAAAGAGATGCCGAAGAAATATCAAAAAGTTCACTTTCCAAATAGAGTGGTAGACGGTTGGAACAAGTTAGGGGAGAAGGTGGGTGGAGGCCAAGACCGTCCAGTAGTTTCAAGCGTTATATTACAAACAGTGCTGGGTAGATGGGACACCACGAGCGTAGCTCTCAGCCGGTAACTACCCTTAGGTAGTTACACTATATGTAAAAATGGTGAGAATCTGTCAGCAACTAGATTTTTGGATACTGAAGTAAGTTGAAATTCGAGTTATAGATTGTAATGGAAGTTGAAGTTATCGCCAATGAATAAGGCAGTTCAAATTCATGAATTTACTTGTATGATGTAATAAACATTGTTTGGCATTCGTACTCAAATATGTGAAAGTTGTAGGTCACTCTGTGTTGAAATGAAGCCAAGAAAAAATACCCCCCCCCCCCCCACCCAACCAAAAAAATATAGGGATAATTTATAATGATTTAGGGATATATTTAGGGTATACCTTATATAAGCCAAAAAGCCCTAATCTGGTCCATAAATCATCACAAGCAACCTAAAGAAACAAGGAAAATAGGGTTTGAAATCTGTGAAAAAAAATCAACCAAAAAACAATTCCAAAGTCCCAGGTTTCTGAGATTTGTGAGTGATTTTATTGTTGACCAATTTAATTGTGTCTTCACCTAGGTAGGGGGCACGCATTCTCCAGGATTATAGGGGATAGATTGAGGAAGGAAGAAGGGGTCAATCTTGATCTCTTCCCACCCTTCAAATAAACAAACGCAGAAAAAAACCTAAAAACCTAAAAAAAAAATTCCCCTAAAAAAATATTTTTCGGACATTGTTGAAAGTAACTGATAATAATATTGGGCAATGTATTTATAATAGATAATATAAAACCAAACTAAGAGAATAATAACTATTCATTATCATTTGTATTATGTATTACTCAGCAATGCTATAAAGGCACCAGCTGCTGCACATCCACTTTGTGGATACTTCTTACTACTGTTCTTCTTCTTTTGTGCATCAGACAGGTGCATGCATCTCCGTATTACTGCATTTTCCCTCAGTTCCAGTTAATAGGAGCTGGTCTTGTCTCCTATCAACAAAATGTTTCCTTTTTTTTTTTTTTAAAATATTCGTCTAAAAATCAATTGCTGAAAATATTTTGATGAAAGTTTCACGACGCTGAAGCCAATAAGTTGGAGATTTGTTTAACATTTTAAAATAACTTTGACATAGTTTTGAATATTTTTTCGAATTAGACCCCGAATACGAATTAAACTTATATATTATTATATCTGCAAAACTCACACCTTTGGGGGACCATTCAGGCTTGTTTTGCAGATATTATATATAATTATTAAATGCTAAACAGTTTAAGTGTTAAACCAAATATTTGTAAACTAAATGAAATTTTATCATAAGAAATAATGTAAATCTAATTAATCCATTCCACACCCAAAAATATTAACTTACAATACATTGTATACAGAATACTACTCATCTTTTTTACTGACACCTTTACTGAGGACACATGTTGGCATATAGAAGACAGTGAATGGGGGGGGGAGAGGAGGAAGATGGTATAATGTTTGGAAACGGAATCCCCTTCCCATTATAACATCAGGTAGTGATGACATTTCTGGTGTACTTTTTCTCGTACGTTTTGTATGCATACCACTAGGACCTGTTTGGCTCACTGCTTGTTTGTTTCACTAAGAAACTGTCTACAAACACTTTTCTTGCACCATGTTTTACACACTTGCCTGAAGTGAGACGTCACATTGTCATTATAAAGGTTAACACAACGGCTTGCTACAACTTTATCTGGGCGAATCTTTTCAGCTAAACTTTGCAGCTCTTCCCATACTAAACACATTTTCCTAGCCAGGTCAACCACATGCATATCGTCTTCATGTTAAAGAATAATCATGTTTTTTTCCTCTATCATCATCCTCATAACTATTTTCTTAGGTTGAACTTAACCACCGACTTTCTTCATAGGGACCCTGTCATCATATATATAATAACTTTTCTGTTCGGAAACAACAATAACTTTCTGTTCAGAAAACAAAAAAAAAGCACAAAAATTAAATTTTTCACAGAGAATCAAGCACGGTCGTCACTTAGGTGGGGGGATACTTGGTAAACTAACCATGCCTCGCCGCACCTGACCCATAGAATTATCAACAAGCGTGTCGTACTCTGGAACAAACGTCGTATACTGGGTCAGATTTTACGAAGAAATTGTCGTCGTACACCGAAAAATTCACACTCTGGTGCATTCGTAGACTGAGGTTCAACTGTACCTAGAGAGATATAATTGCTCTTATTATGAAGCTGTATTTTAAGGCATAAATTTATAAACATATTGCTTACAGTTAATTGGTGCAAAACAAATAAAGTCACTAAGCTAAAATTTTAAAGATGAGAATTATATACAGTACATAAAGAAATGAGCAACACATACAAGGAGCAATAGCTTCAAGTGCAGCAGCCATGCTGTAGAACAGAGAAAAGAAGATGCTTTTTCATCTATTTGGTTATTAGGGGGTACCCAGCATTTCCTGGGTCTGTCCCCTCAATACCGGAGGCTTGGGCGAGGACCGCGGCCACGGAACGTTGGGCCCCAAAATCATGGCAAGGTTATCTTGAGATTATCTTGAGATGACTTTCGGGGCTTAGCATCCCCGCGGCCCGGTCCTCAACCAGGCCTCCGTTTTGTTGCACATCCAAGGAAGCAGCCCATAGTAGCTGTGTAACTCCCAGAATGTAACTATTTGCTGCTAGGTGAACAGAGCATCAGGGTGAAAGACACTGCCATTTGTTTTCGCCTCCACTGGGGATCGGACCCGGACCCGCAAATTTAAGCGACTACAAATCCCCGTGCGCTGTCCACTGAGCCGTCAGCCCCTGTAACCCTAACCTAACCTCTAGACCCTAATGGTAACATAACTATTTATATTTCTCTTTAGCTACCTCTCTAGCTATCTCTTTTCCCCTCCCCCCACTTCCCCCTCCTGCTTTGCCCTTCAAGAAGCACTGAAACAAATGTATGGGTCTCACTTGCTTAGGGTTCCTTTCCCTTCTCATTTTCTATTACTGTATTCAGTAACCACTCCATGTTAAACCACACACACCATATTTCACAACTGACTCCCATGACAATGGAACCTGAAGAAGGTGTTTTATAATTGCTAATATATCTCAAAACTTTGAAATTAGGTCTACCCTGACCCCAAGCCAACTGTCATCCCATACCCCAGACCAAAATCCCAGTCCCCTGCAAATGTTGAGTGAAGCTCGCCCCAAGTATCTGGCCCTCCAAGTTTGGACAAAGACAATCAGACATTTGTTTATTTTATATTTATTATATATACAGGAGTTTTTACATTTTTTTTCACAGCCACTATCACGCGTAGTGTCTCGGTCAAGTCCTCTTAATTCCTATGTTCCCCAGGGAATCGAACCTGCCAAATTGGGTTTAACAAACCAGGTACCCATTTTACTGTTGGGTAAACAGAAGGAACTACAGTTAAGGAATTGCAACCCAGTAAATCCTCCCCGGCCTAGATACGAACCCAGGCCAAAGCGCTCGCGAAATGCCCGGCGAGCATCTTACCACTACGCCAAGGGGGAAAATTCTCTCATATATGTATAGATGAACCCATGGAACTGCCTACCTACTGCCCAAAGCCATAAATGCCAAAAACATCGCTGCAATTATTAAACCGGATGGACAAAGTCATCGGGACAATATCTTGAGGTTATCTTGAGAATGGGGAGCCGGTCGGCCGAGCGAACAGAACACTGGACTTTGTGATCCTTGTGGTCCCAGGTTCGATCCCAGGTGCCGACAAAGGGGAAGGGGAGGGCCTTTTGACAGGCTGCATGCCTTCCTGTCCTCTTTGAGCCCACTAGAGAGATGGCGGCCCTCAGGTATTCAATGCATTGAATATAAACAATTACCGATTAATTCCCTTCATTATGTCAAGTACTACCTTGCATTTCAAGTTTTGTATTAATAGTTGAGTGTGGATCTGAAAATAGAGCACCAAAGGACAAACTAATTAATTACTAATATTGATAAGTTAAAAATGGATTGTGTATCATGGGTTTAAAATTACCTTACTGGAGTCTACACACACAATATCAATAGTGTGATGCATCAAAATAAACAAAATTCACAAGGGAATTTTTACCATGCGTAGTCTCAGTCGATTAAGGCGGTTTCTGGGATCCTCTCGGACGTAGGTTCGATCCCTCCTCACGGCCATTGTGGATTTGTTAACTACTGCGTGCTTCCCAATATATAGATTATTAGTGACAGAGTATGAATCTCAATATAAATGTTTAATGTAGAGTCCATCGACATTTTCAGTGCAGAAAGTGGTAAGCAAAGTGGGGGGGGATTTACAAAAGCGACAGGTCGCAGGTTTGATTCCCGCGGCAGGACAGAAACATTTGGGCAACGTTTTCTTTAACCGATGCTCTCTCATCAGGTGGAGTTAGGCAACTGTTGGGGGGTTGCATCCGTGGGAGGTTAGTGGTCGGTCCAGGGCCCTTGGGGGGGGGTTAGTGGACGGCCCAGGGTCCTTGGGGCAAGGTTAGTGGTCGGCCCAGGGCCCTTGGGGGGGGTTAGTGGTCACAGCCTAGGGCCCTAGGGGGAAGGTTAGTGGTCGGCCCAGGGCCCTTGGGGGAGGTTAGTGGTCGGTCCAGGGCCCTAGGGGGGTTAGTTGTCGGCCCAGGGCCCTTGGGGGAGGTTAGTGGTCGGCCCAGGGCCCTTGGGAGAGGTTAGTGGTCGGCCCAGGACCCTAGTGAGAGGTTAGTGGTCGGCCTAGGGCCCTAGTGGGGTTAGTGGTCGGCCGGGCCCAGGGCCCTAGTGAGAGGTTAGTGGTCGGCCCAGGTCCCTAGGGGGAGGGTAGTGGTCGGCCCAGGGCCCTAGGGGGGAGGGTAGTGGTCGGGCCCAGGGCCCTAGTGGGAGGTTAGTGGTCGGCCCAGGGCACTAGTGGGAGGGTAGTGGTCGGCCCAGGTGCCCCTAGGGGGAGGTAGTGGTCGGCCCAGGGCCCTAGTGAGAGGTTAGTGGTCGGCCCAGGGCCCTAGTGAGAGGTTAGTGGCGGCCCAGGGCCCTAGGTGGGAGGTTTATTGGTCGGCCCAGGGCCCTAGTGAGAGGTTAGTGGTCGGCCTAGGGCCCTAGTGGGGAGGTTAGGTGGTTCGGCTCAGGGCCCTAGAGGGAGGTTAGTGGTCGCCCCAGGGCCCTAGGTGGAGGTTCGTGGTCGGCCCAGGGCCCTAGTGGGAAGGTTAGTGGTCGAGCCCGGGCCCTAGGGGGAGGTAGTGGTCGGCCCAGGCCCCTAGTGGAGAGGTTAGTGGTCGGGCCCAGGGGCCCTAGGGGGAGGTTAGTGGTCGGCCCAGGTCCCTAGGGGGAGGGTAGTGGTCGGCCCAGGGCCCGTGAGATGAGAGGTTAGGTCGGTCGGCCTGGGCCCTAGAGGGAGGGTAATGGTCGGCCCAGGGCCCTAGTGTGAGGTTAGTGGTCGGCCCAGGGCCCTAGTGAGAGGGTAGTGGTCGGCCCAGGACCCTATGTGAGAGGTTAGTGGTCGGCCTAGGGCCCTAGTGGGGTTAGTGGTCGTCGCCCAGGGCCCTAGTGGGGGGTTAGTGGTCGGCCCAGGGCCCTAGTGAGAGGTTTAGTGGTCGGCCCAGGGCCTAGGAGGGGAGGGTAGCTGGGTCGGCCCCAAGGGCCCTAGGAGAGGTTAGTGGTCTGCCCAGGGCCCTAGGAGGGAGGGTAGTGGTGTCGGCCCAGGGCCCTATAGGGAGGGTAGTGGTCGGACCCAGGGCCCCTAGATGGATGGGTAGTGGTCGGCCCAGGGCCCTAGTGGGAGGCTAGTGGTCGCCCCAGGGCCCTAGGAGGGGGTAGTGGTCGGCCAGGCCCTAGTGGGAGGTTAGTGGTCGCCCAGGGCCCTATAGGAGGGGGGTAGTGGTCGGCCATGGGCCCTAGTGGAGGCTAGTGGTCGCCCCAAGGGGCCCTAGGTGGAGGTTAGGGTTCGGCCCAGGGGCCCTAGTGGGAGGTATGTGGTTCGGCCCAGGACCCTAGTGGGAGGGTAGTGGTCGGCCCAGGGGCCTAGAGGGAGGTTAGTGGGTTCGGCCCAGGGCCCTACCGAGTGGGAGGTTAGGGGTCGGCCCAGGGCCCTAGTGAGAGGTTAGTGGTCGGCCCAGGGCCCCTAGGGGAGGGAGGGTAGTGGTCGGCCCAGGGCCCTAGAGGGAGGGTAGTGGGTCCGGCCCAGGACCCTAGTGGGAGGGTAGTGGTCGGCCCAGGGCCCTAGTGGGAGGCTAGTGGTCGCCCCAGGGCCCTAGAGGGGGGCTAGTGGTCGGCCCAGGGCCCCAGTGCGAGGTTATTGGTTCGTCCCCGGGCCCTAGGAGGGGAGGGTAAGTGGTCGGCCCAGGGCCCTAGAGGGAGGGTAATGGTCCGGCCCAGGGCCCTAGAGGGAGGGTAATGGTCGGCCCAGTGCCCTAGAGGGGGGACGGCTAGTGAATCGCCCAGGGCCCTAGAGGGAGGCTAGTGGTCGGCCCAGGGCCCTAGAGGGAGGGTAGTGGTCGCCCCAGGGCCCTAGTGAGAGGTTAGTGGGGTCGGCCCAGGGCCCTAGTGAGAGGTTAGTGGTCGGCCCAGGGCCCTAGAGGGAGGCTAGTGGTCGGCCCAGGGCCCTAGGGGGAGGTTAGTGGTCGGCCCAGGGCCCCTAGTGGGAGGCTAGTGGTCGCCCCAGGGCCCTAGTGAGAGGGTAGTGGTCGGCCCAGGGCCCTAGGAGGAGGGATAGTAGGTCGGCCCAGGGCCCTAGAGGGAGGGTAATGGTCGGCCCAGTGCCCTAGAGGGAGGGTAATGGTCGGCCCAGGGCCCTAGGGGGAGGCTAGTGGTCGCCCCAGGGCCCTAGAGGGAGCGAGTGGTCGGCCCTGGCCCTAGAGGGAGGGTAATGGTCGGCCCAGGGCCCTAGTGTGAGGTTAGTGGTCGGCCCAGGGCCCATGATGAGGGTTTAGTGGTCGCTCCAGGGCCCCTAGAGGGATTGGTCCCCCCTAGAGGGAGGCTAGTGGTCGGCCCAGGGGCCTAGAGGGGGGGCTAGTGGTCGGCCCAGGGCCCTAGAGAGAGGCTAGTGGTCGGCCAGGGCCCTAGGTGAGTTGGGAGGGTAGGTGGAGGAGGGAGGGGTGGTGGGATTGGGGCCCAGGGTTGGATTCTAGGGGAGGGGGAGAGGGAGGGGGGGGTAGGGTTTTTTTTTATTTTTTTTGGGGGGGGGGGTGGTAATCCCAGGTGTGCCCTAGAGGGAGGGTAATGGTCGGCCCAGGGCCCTAGAGGGAGGCTAGTGGTCGGCCCAGGGCCCTAGAGGGCAGGCCTAGTGGTTCGGCCCAGGGTGCCCTAGAGGGAGGCTAGTGGTCGGCCCAGGGGCCCTAGAGGGAGGCTAGTGGTGCTCCCCAAGGGCCCTAGGGGGGACCAGAGAAGGGGGGACCGTGATAAGCACAACAGTCTTCCTGTTGTCGACAACAGGTTCAGAGTCCGCTACACCTACACAAGCGCTGTATCAAGCTTCAGGCGTGACGCATTCTTTGGATCATTACGGATATTACCATAATACTATAACGTGGGGCTACCGCATCTTCCGGCTTGTATTTTACATTGACTTTGCCCCGGGGCGCGGTGGAATGGTAGGAGGGACTATTCAGAGAGAGAGCACCAAGCCATTACCACTATATAGCCCTGGGAAGGAGTCAGGATATGGGATGGGACGGCGGGAAAGGAATGGTGCCGACCCAACCACACCTGGATGGTAGAGCCGCTGGCACAAAATATTTCAGGCCCGCCAGTTCGAATTGTTCAAATTTCAAATTAAAGGTTTATTCAGGTAAAGTACATCAATACAATGTGTGATACACATATTGATGAATTTATACATAGAGCTATACATAGAACGCATATATATATACATGCAATGACGTGTATTTTGATCTCAAAAGTAGATTTTGATAATGGGGTAAAATATTGTCCAAGGGATATCCTGACAGATATATATATATAGATAAGGTATATATATATATATTATATATATATATATATATATATTATCTAGATATATATATGTTCGTACCTAGTAGCCAGAACGCACTTCTCAAGCCTACTATGCAAGGCCCGCTTTGCCTAATATATAACCATAAGTTTCTATGAATTAATGTTTTTTCGACTACCTAACCTACCGGACCTAACCTAACCTAGCCTAAACTTTTCGGCTACCTAACCAAACCTAACCTATAAAGATAGGTTAGGTTTAGGTTAGGATAGGGTGGTTAGGGTTCGGTCATATATCACCATTAATTTTAACCTCAAATAAAAAAAATTGACCACATAAATCAGAAAAGGGGTAGCTTATCATTTCATAAGAAAAAAATTAGAGAAAATATATTAAGTCATGAAAACTGGCTTAATTAGGCAAATCGGCGGGGCCTGCCATAGTAGGCTGAGAAGTGCGTTCTGGCTACTAGGTACGACATATATAGCTTATATATATATATATATATATATATATATATATATATATATATATATATATATAATATATCATTTTATACTATGGTCTGGGATAATATTGTCATGGGTAAATATTGTCATGGGGGGAATATCCTGAAGATATATATATATATATATATATAATATATATATATATATATATATATATTATATATATATTTTTTTTTTTTTTTTTTTTTTTTTTTTTTAATTATATATATATATACTCATTATCTAATCTATCGCTAGAGATCATCTATCCTGTATCTCTCTCTCTCTATCTCTACTCTACTCTACTCTATATATATATATCTATATCTCTGAGGTTTTTCCACATTTGTTCCGAACTGTCATCTATTCTCGCCCTGCTCTTGCAGGAAGGATGTTATTATCACATGGTTTTATTAAGGATTTTCAAAGAAAATGAGCCATTTGATTTGGGTTGTATGTAGGATGAGGCTGAGGCGGACAGCACGCTGGACACTTGATCCTGTGGTCCCCGGGGTTCGATCCCAGGCCGCCGGCGAGAAACATTGGGAAGAGGTTTCGTTTCACTCTTATGCCCCCCCTGTTGACCTAGCAGTAAAATAGGACTATGGGTGTTAGTCAAGCTGTCACGGGCTGCTTCCTGGGGTGGAGGGCCTGGTTCGAGGACCGGGCCGCGGGGACACTAAAGCCCCGGAAGCACCTCAAGATAAGGAGCACTGGCTATTGTGACCACATTCCCTTCCCTT
>WNGS01167423.1:46192-73994 GCA_020271785.1 Procambarus virginalis | reverse complement strand
TCTGGTTGACCAGGTTTGGTGTGGCTAACACAGCACCCTAAACCAACAGGACTAGCATCCACCGTTAACTCAGTGTCCATTGATGGATCAAAGTATGCAGCAGTCGCATTTTCTACTAGTGCATCTTTCACAGCATCAAATGCATTTGCTCGACATCGCTCCAGTACCATGATGCATTTTTCTTCAGGAGCTCACGTAGAGGCTTCGTAATGGTAGCAAAATCTGGAATGAAGCGAGAACAGTAGTTTGCCATTCCCAGAAAACTATGTACTTCAGTGGATGTTGAAGGAGGTGCAGCATTCTTGATATCTGCAACTTTCTTAGGATCTGGAGACAGACCTTTGTCACTAAGTACATGTCCAAAGAATTCAATTTTATGTTGATTGAACTCACACTTTGCTCGGCTTAGCGTCAAATTCTTTTCTCGTAAGCGTTGCAATGTTGCACGAAGAGCTTTGTCGTGTTCAGCTTGGGTACGGCCATAAACAATGATGTCATCAGACATGTTGTCAGCATTAGGTATATCTTGCAATACCTGGCTGATGATGTGCTGGAATACTTCAGCAGCACTGTTAATACCAAAACTCAGGCGCTTGTACCTATACAGACCTCGATGTGTCGTAAACGTTGTGATGAATCGACTCTCATCATCAAGTTCAAGCTGATGATAGCCCTTGTTTAAATCTAACTTGCTGAATACAGTTGCACCATTCAAGCGGTAAATCATATCATCTACAGTGGGTGTAGGATGGCGTTCACGCATTATTGCCTTGTTGGGAACACGCATGTCTACACAAATGCGTATCTCATCTGGATTCTTCGGCTTTGGTGGAGTGACAATTGGGCTTACCCATGGTGTTGGGCCTGTTACCGGTTCAATGATATCTAGTTCTATCAGCCTATCCAGTTCGGCATCGACTTTCTTGCGAGTATGGAATGGTTGTCGGCGATGTGGTTGGGCAACTGGAATTACATCTGGGTTGATATGCAGATGTACCTTGCTATCAGTATAACAACCTATGGATTTAAACCGATCAGAAAATTCAGCAACAATAGCATCAACATTGTTTGCAGATTCCACTGCTACAGCATTAGAAAGCTGAAGTAGCCCCAATTTGGTTGAAGTCTTGTAACTGAGTAAAGACTCCTTTGCATTCCTAACAACATGGAATGTAGTAATGAGCATTGCATTCTTTGACTTAATCTCTGCAGTGAAAGTTCCAATCACTGGTAAGGCTACCTTTGAAGCATAGGCAGTGGCTTTGCCATTATAGTTTTCAAGCTTTGGAATTGTTTTTTAAATTTTCATAGTGGCACTCAGCAATGGTGTCAATGTTTGATCCAGTGTCAATGAGAATTTGAGACAAATGCCAGCAATGTATACTATAGTCTCTGGGTTGTTTGGAAGATCATTCCATTTTGTGATTGATTGTACTCCATAAATATAATCACATTCACTGTCATCTGAGACTGGTTGTAATGAAATGTTGTCTTGTATATTATTAACATTCTTGATTTGAGGTGCAATATTGTGTTTGCCACCTCGACTCCTATGACTTGATCCTCGTACATTGCTTTTATTTATTGATTGTGGTTTCTTTAGTGCGGAACGACACATAGCACCAAAATGATTTAGTTTTCTACACTCATAGCACTTCTTACCTTGTGCAGGACAAACATTATCTTGGTGTGGGTAGTCTCCTCCACAATTGTAACATTTATTATTGACAACCTCTGATGTGAGTCGTTGTGACTGCTTGAGTCTTGTTCCATGACTCCAGTTGTGATGTGGTTCTCGGCTCAATTTAATGTTAGGTTTGGCATGATATCTTCTATGATCATGGTGTACTCCCTGAACCTTACATACTTCTTGACTGTTAGTAACAGTGGCAGAACCGTTGTTGGCACTGCACTCCATGGCACGAGCATCACGTGCAGCATCTTCCATTCGACGAGCCATATCCAGTATCTTGGTAAGAGAACTTTCATCATCAACAAGTTCTAGAGCTCTTCGACGAAGACGTGTAGATGTGCATGTTTCAATTATTTGCTGTTTGATTTCTTTGTCAACATCAGCAAACTCACAGTGGGCTGCTAAACCCTGCAGACGTGTATGGTATTGATCAACAGTTTCATTAGAGAGTTGTTTTGCTCTCCTGAAATGCATAATTTCCATAGCAGTATTTTGCCTTGGTTTGAAATGCTCAGTTAATTTGGCCTTGGCAGTGTCATAATCTTTGGCACCACCAGTATCTTTCAGTGTATCAAAGATGTCACAAACTCTATCACCTGCATAGTGAAGCAGAAAGGCACGCTTTCTTTCAGCACTTTTGATGTCAGAAACTATCAACAAATTTTCAAACCTTTTAAGCCATTTGACCCACCTCTGTGACAGGTTTGTCTGGTCACAGTCAGGATCAAATGCAGGAAACTGAGGTATATTTGCCATTTTTACTGAATAAATGTAAATTTATCACTTAAATGTTCCTCAGAATATATAACACTTACTGCACTGTATATGTTATTTAAGAATTCACTGTAATTACTTTAATTTTGCAAAGCACACAAGCATTTTAATGCAAAAGTTCACAGTGCACAACACAGCAGCAACTGATTTCTTACCTAACCCTTGTGTACATGTGTTGTTCCTACTCACAGCAACACAGCAGTTGTTAGCATTTGGTACAGCAGTTAGCAGCAGTAGGCAGCAGTTGGTTCACAGCAGTTGGCAGCAGTAGGCAGCAGTAGGCAGCAGTAGGCTCACAGCGTGAAGAATTTTGTAGCACGGAGCGTCGTTTCGTAACCAAAACATCAGGTTTTGTACACTGCATCAAAGCGTCGTTTCGTACACAGCGTCGGCAGATTCCTCTCTCACAGCAACAATCAGCACAGCTTGGGTAGCACACAGCATTGGCCAGCACACAGCAACGGCCAGCACACAGCAACGATCAGCACACAGCAACAGTCAGCACACAGCATGGGGTTGCATACAGCATCGGGTATGGTGCTCAGAGACAGCTTCTTCCTCCTCTGGGCGAAACAGCATGCTCCTTCCTTGTGTTTTGTTGAACAAAATACCTGCGTTCCCAGTTCATCGTCGTCGCCAGTGTGGTGTCTGTGTATAGCCGAGATAGTCTTGGTTGTAAGGTTGATGTAAAGTCATTCCTGGTTACTGACTTTAATACTTAAATAACTACATGATAGAGTAGCTCCCAAGCTGGTAGCGTCCTGTATGCTTTGTTTACCTCTTCTAGTCGCGTCCAGCCGCCGCACATAGAAAACGGATGGTACCATTTTCTGTGAACATGACATATACCACCCAGAGCACTGTGGCACGGGAGTTCTACAAGAGGGTGGTAAATACAGTGAAACGCTGTCTAAGGAAAATTCTGCACCACCTAAAAGAAATTTCTCTATGAACTCCAAACTATTATCACAGAAATTAAGCCCGAGTCAATAACCGACTGCTGACTTACCTCTCTGACGACATATCACAACACCAGCCTGTTAGTCCATTTCATCAGATGTATGGAGGATCACTCACTCCTATTGCATCCCTCACTGATGAGAAACGTAGAGATCCTTCCTACGTTGGGGAGAACTGCTTACTTCGGAGTTATAAACACCTGTCACGAGTAATCAGTGGGCGTAATGAACTTTGGACAAGGAAGAATTTACTGTTCTGCGTTACTATAACTGTGGGGGCTACCAACCTCTATAACCAAATTCACTTACAACCTTAGCAATGTTTTAATGGTCAGCAACAGCCCATGTTCAGAGTGGCTTATAGGTTGTATTATTTCTGTTTACCCACACGGCCAGGGTACCTTGAGGATAGAAAAAGTAAAGTGCGACGGCACCACTAGCCTCAAGTGAGTAGACAGCTAGCTGTCGTGGAGGGTGGACGTGTTTCCTGCACTCTCCGGCAGTTGGTGGTTTGTCAGTTTGGCCAATTGAGGGCGTGTGTCTCTGCCCGCCTGTGCTGACGAGGAGTTCACGATGGGGGTCCCTCTTCCCCCCTGTAGTGCGGGCTCAGTCTGTGGGCCTTGAGTTTTCCGGACGGGCTGGGTACCCGGAGATAGCGCTGGTGTGTGATTTGCTTCATGTCGCTGTGATAGAAATGTATGGAGTCGAGCTGGTTATGGCACATCGAGCGACCGTGAAGTACGGAGGAGTTGACGTATCGGGAATTTTTCCGCCGTTACGAGGGGCGGACCTTACCCCTGCCGGATGGTGCAGGCACTGTGACACTCTCTGATCGGAGTGGTGCCCTCACTTACGTCAGTGTACAAGGGGCGCCCTTGGAGTTTCCGGAGGGTCTGATACGGCGGTACTTTGGCCGGTTTGGCGCCGAAGTTAGTGTGAGGTTGCACATGATTTCCTCCAGTCCGCTCAAGGGTGTGAGGACTAACTTTCGCACCCTGGGCATGCAGCTACGGGCAGACATACCGTCCTCTGTGCATCTTATGGGATACAACGTTCGGGTGTTTTACGCCCACCAGCCTTGGACGTGTTATCGTTGTGGCCTCTTGGGCCATCAGGCTGCTGACTGTTCTGCGCCTGCCATTGCACCCGTGAACCTCTTCGGTGAGGAGGATTTTCTGCCGCTTCCTGTGGAGGAGGCTTTGGTGGATGTGGACGTTTCTTCAGCCACGGATGTGCCCCTTGTGTAACCTGTTGCGCCGCCTGATGCGCCCCCTGTTGTTGTCGCCTCTCCTCCAGAGGTGGTTGTGTCGTCGCGTGGTGATCATCCTGCTCCGGCAGGTGTCTCTAGGGTTCTTCCGACTGCCTTCTGCTCGAATCCTCCCATCTTCTAGTTCCTCCTCTGCAGCGTCTGACCCTGTCCCTGCACCCTCGCTGTCTGTTCCGGCTGTGCTGGGTGATGGGGTGGATCAGGCACTTCCTCTTGTGCCTGGCCTGGTGCCCCATGTGGTTGAGCATGCTGCCGTTCTACGACGTGCGTCGGTTCGCCCGGCTTGGGCTGCGCGTTTCTCTGAGTCAGCCTCCAGGTCTGATGATGTGCGGCCTGAGCCTAAGCATTCCCGGTGTTCTTCTTCTGCATGGGCTGACGTTGGCGACTTCGACGCTTGTGGATCTGCCGGCATCGGCGGGTTGGCTCCGGTTGCATTGCATACTACGGTGGTGGCGGAGGTGCATTTGCCTGCGGATGCCGGTGCCGGTGTTTCGGCCTCCACTTCAGATATTGTGTCTGCAGATCCTGCTTTGGGTGCGTCGCCTGCGTCGGATGGCTCTGGTTCTTTGTGGGGGTGGTTCCCCTTCTGAGTTGTCCAATCACTTGGACTGGATGGTAGAGCGACGGTCTCGTTTCAAACAGGTCGGCGTTCAATCCCCGACCGTCCAAGTGGTTGGGCACCATTCCTTTCCTTTGTCCCATCCCAAATCTTTATCCTGACCCCCTCCAAGTGCTACATAGTCGTAATGGCTTGGCACTTTCTCCTGATCATTCCATTCCATTCCCCTTCTGAGTTTCGTGGTGAGCGGGGTGGCCTGGTGGTGGTTTTGAAAAAGGCTGCTCGCTCTGGGGGTTCTGTGACCCCATCCTCGTTCCCCGTTTCATCGGCGGCGGTCTCGACGCCTCTTCCGTCTCCGGCTTTCTCTCCGGTGTCTCCTGCAGTCTCGGTAGAGGTGTTACCATCTAGTCGACCGTCCCCTGCTCCTGTGCGTACGGCGACGCGGCCGTCTTGGCAGCCCTCATACTCTTCTTTGGTGTCGTCTGCTTCCTCGAAGGACGTGGTTTGCGCTCCCCAGCCTCGTTATGCGACTTGCGTCGGTGAGCTTAATAAGGAGTGGTCGTTTCCGCCTGATCTGGTAATTCCTGAGTTTATGAAGAGCCCACGGCGGCAGGGGGATCGTCCCCCTACCGACATGTAATATTTGATTTGGGAGGCCTATAAGCAAAAGTATCCTTGGGCTTTGGAGACGTATGTTCCTGTCTCTGAGAAATGTATTCCTCGCTTATGATTCCTTTGTGTATTGTGGGTGGTTTCCATTTGTGTGCATGGTTGTGGGGTACGAGTCGAGTATATGTGTGTGGGTGGGGCGGGTTAGTTTCCCGGTTCCTGCGTGCTCTGGTTTGTTGTTGTGGGTTTATTTGTGTGGCTTGTGTGTGTGTGTCCGGTTCCTCTGCAGTCCGGGGTTTGGTTAGTGTGTGTGTCTGGTTGTGGATGTCATATTCTTATGTTATGTTATGTTTTGTGGTTCTATTTTTTATGGTGTTGTTTGAGTGCTTGTTTGTGTTGTGTTGAGTGCTCTTCAGGCTGTTGGCGTGAGCCCGCCTGGGTTTATGCTCTTTGTCGTGTTTAGCCATTGTGCTTTTCTTTTTGTTTGTTGTATACTTGTATTTCCTTTCTTGTTATTATTATTATTATTATTATTATTATTATTATCGTTTTGTGCTGGTGCCTCTCCATGTCTGTTTGAGGTGCTGGTAGCCTTGTTCTGTATAATTATGTTCTGGTGTTTCATTTCTGTATTGTATTCCGCTGTGTTTAACTTAATTGTTATATTTTGTTTGTAATTATTGTTGTTTTGTGGTCGGCCCTTCCGGCCGGCGTTTTTGTGTTTAGCAATTTTGCTCCTTTAAGTTTTTGCAAGTTTGTGCTTTGTCATTTTTGCTCTGTTGTTCTATGTTGTATTTGTTTGCTTTTATTGTACTTATAAGCATGCTTGCATGTAAAAAAAAAAATAGCTTTAAGACTTTATAAAAGTTAATACCACTGGAGTTGACTGAAGAGGTCGCCAAGAGACCTCCAATACTGGACGTCCATCCTGCACGTACTGCTTCAGAGAAGCGCAAAGTAAAATTAAAAAAATATTTTACAAATTTTTAAAAGGAGTAATGAAGTGTTCGGTTAGTCCTAAACAGTGGATTTCGATCCATGTTTCAATCCTCTGGAATTATGTGGAAAATTTCCCACACATAGTTTATTTATAGTTATTACATTTTATTTAACTAAATATACATCAGGAAAAGATAGTTTCTGTTGCTGTGTAAAACCGTCAAAACAAAATTAAATATAAGTTTATCTTCAATAGGAAGAATTTTAATTAATTCTTCCATTCATTGTGGAGAAAATGTGGTCGCAACCTCACAAACATGTAGCGTACAGAGGGTATTTGTGTCTACACATAAATATTTAATGCGTAGTGTCTGGTTACGGGTTTCAGCATAAATTAATAAAATAAATACAAGCTGAAATAATTTCAAAGAAAGTAAACTTTAAACACCTCTCCTTCTGGAATTGTGATAAGATATTAATGGGCATGAACGTTCCCTGCACGAGAAAGGAGACTCGCCATATTACACTTCACCCAAACGGAACACATTTGATGCAGTGCTGGAGTTTTGAATAGTATTAATGTTCCTATGGAACACACAATGCTGGTTTACCTTTTCTACAGTAAGGGAAGTGCCTTGTTCCATAACTGACATAGATATAGGGAGTGGCCATTCTTAGTTTACCAGCCTGATATGGTTATGAGGCATAATCAACCAGCCCCGATGGGTAAGTATTCCCGATAATAAATCACCCTAATTCGTGATTTAATAATTCAAGGTCTGCCGTCCTGCAGGCCATCATACTGTTCTGCCAGCTTTCCTGACCTCATGTTAGCCTGTCTGCCATCTTGCCAACCTGCCTTTTGTCTTGCTAACCTGCGTGCCATTCGGCCAGCCTGCCTGCCATCATGACAGCTTGTCTGCCATCTTACCGGAATGATTCACAGCTTTCTGCTAATCTGTCAGCCTTCCTGCTAGCCTGCCAGCTTGTCTGTCGTCCTGCCAGCCTTCCTGCCAGCCTGCCTGCCAGTTAATCTTCTGTCCTGCCAACCTACCTCTCATCCTTCCCGCCTGCCATCCTGCCTGCAATCCTTCCACCCAGACTCCATGTCAACCTGTCAACCTGGCTGCCATCAGCACAGTCTATTAGCACAGTTTTTGGCGTGAAGGCGTTGAGTAGATCTTGGCAAAAGATGAAGTTTCAAGCTGAACTTTTTAATATGCTACACTCACCTGAGGTTTACAGAAGAAGAGCGAAATTTGATTATGCATTTTGGTTCTACAAGGTAGCCAATTCCATCAAAATCTTAATTGATGATTAATCAACCAATTACTCCATGGGATAACTGGGATCTATCATTTGATTTTGTAAATACACCCAAGAAAGATAATGTACACTGTACATTATTAAAACAGTTAACACTGAAAAGCGTCACTGAGAGTACTCAGAGTATGGGTAACGATGTGTATCAGTGCTATACCGACGATTCTCTAGAAAAAGGCGGACTATGTACCGGATGCGCATGTAATATATGTGAACAATCTTCTCTCGTACATACAGCAATGAATCGGTTCGATGATTGGGCAAATACAACTCAAACCGAACTTGCAGGCATATACCGTGCCACTGAATTTTTAAAAGACAAAGGCAGTGGACTTATATACTGTGACTCGCAGAGTGCACTCCTGGCACTGAACGCACATAGTAGTGGCACCCAGAAAATAGTCAGTGATATTCGAATGAATGTTTTAGCTGCTAAAGAAAACAGATTTGAAATTAAATTCCTATGGATTCCATCACATGTTGGCATCTCAAGGCATGACACTGTTGACATGCTTGCAAAGACAGCCTGTAGAAAACCAGTGGTAGACATTGATATGGGGTGTTTCATTAGCAGTGGCAATGAGAATACTTAAACAAATATCTAATGAAAATCTCTCCGACCTAACAAATTCACAAAGACCTGAAAGTTGTAGCATTAAATATTATGATAGATATCGTGAGGAGACATTCATATATGGGACTAATAGAGCAAGAACTCGGCAATGTGATGTTATAGTGGCCAGAATACGCCTGGGATATAGACATATCTAGCTGCTATCTCAAACCCCAAATATCGAGTACACAATGTGTCAACATTGTGTAAGAGAAAGCATGCACTCTCTTAAACATTATATTGTAAATTGTCCCATACTGGCTGACTTTCGCCCTCCTGGGCTGAGGTATGCTGAATTCTGTAACTACTATATGAGTACTGGAATACTTGATGTTATATTGGACTTGTACCCAAGATTGACCATGTAATGTATCAATTATACTTTGTATGTATGTGATGTAACTATATAAGCTGAGCTTGTAAAAGCATCTTAATCACTTTCAATGGTTAAGTTCTTAATTGCACACTAGTTTCTCTATCAGCTATCTCACCCTGTCAAAGTAAAAGAGGCAAATGTTTGTATATATGTATGTATGTATGTATCATGTATGTATGTGTATAGGTATATGTGGAAGTTGATCAGAATTACATTTGACCTTTGTAAATGCACATTAATGACACTATGTAAAAGACACATCGAACACTTTATGTAGCATACATAAATCTGTGTATCTATGTATTTACGTATGTAGCTTAGCCTAGTATTTTTAAAGCACTACACTCACCTTTTGTGGTTGATTGTTCAATAAATCCCTGAACTATATGTTTGACAAATTTCTCACCCTGTCCATGTAGGACAAAAGAATGTGTATATATGCTAGTTAGTATTGTAAATGTGTGGCCACGTCTAAGGTAGATAATAATACTAAAAAGAAAAAAAAAATTGGCTGTCATTTTGCAAACCTACCAGCCTGATTGTCATTCTGCTTGACCTTCTACTTTCTGGCCATTCAGTATGCCTGTCTTCCTTCCTGATGGCCTGCCTTTATGTGTCTCCATCTACCATATTGCCTTTCTGTTAGCCTGACTGCCTGCTTGCTTATTTTCCTGAATGTCGGCCTAGTTTACCGATTAATTTGGGTAGGTGGAGTTGTACAATTTATTCAGATACTTTGTAATGCTGGTGTTCACTTCTATGTTTATCCATAGTTTACTGGGGTTAGCACACTACTCTCCAGTTCTTTGTGCACTGCGTGGCAGTTTGTGTGGTGGGTGAGAGGTCTACATGTGTATGAGTTCATCACACTTGTCTTGTATCAGTATCGGCACTCACAGAGGCCGTCCACACACACACTCATGATTGTTGGTGTGGTATAGACGTCAGTAGTGAAGGTGGAGCCTCTAGTCTTAACGTATACGTCGATGAGAGGGAGTGCACAGTTGATACCAAGCTCATGTGTGAACTGGAGTACTGAGGACTTTGTAACCTATCACATAATCATATCCAGCCTTCAATAGATCTGGTGTTTACTCTTATTCCTGCAGATCTTCTCTTCCAGGAAGACCATATAGAAATAAGCGAAAAGGACACCAAATGGAGAGTCGGTTGCTACTCGGTCGATTTGTGTGTACATATCTCCACAGGGGTGGTGAAATGGGACATCTTTGTGCACGTCTCCAGAAGGCTTCTAATTGCGGTCTCTTTGAGATCCAACTTTGGTGTCGAGTGGTCTCGGTAAACTTTGTCTATAATTAAATTGATTGTAGTGTTTACGACGACATTGGTGACTAAGGATTCAGCGTCAAGTGAGGCTGTTATACTCTCAGGTTTGTTGGCCTTCATGATATCCAAGAAGTCTGTGACGCAGCTCAGGGTGAAAGTGATGGGGGACACAAGGTGTCAGAAGGGTGTTGAGTCGCTGGGCCAGGTTGAATGTTGGTGTATAGATTTGGCTAATCACTGCCATGGAGGTATCACAAGTTGTAATCACAATTGCAAGTGGTTGTAATCACTGATAGTAAGGAAGTTACTGCCTGCCTTACTGCATTTAGAAAGCCAATAGTTAGTAACTACTTTACTGACAGTAACGTAGTTCTTGTCTTCCTGACAGGAAAGCAGGAAGGCAGGAACTGGCAGGAAGGTAGGGAGGGAGGGAGAACTAAAGTCAGGTATGAAGGTAGGGAGGGAGGGAGAACTAAAGACAGACAGGAAGGTAGGGAGGGAGGGAGAACTAAAGTCAGGCAGGAAGGTAGGGAGGGAGGGAGAACTAAAGTCAGGCAGGAAGGTAGGGAGGGAGGGAGAACTAAAGACAGGCAGGAAAGTCGGAAAGCAGAAATGCAGGCAGGCAGCCAAGTAGGCCGGAAGGAAGAAAGGTTGGCAGGCACTCAGGAATATAGGCAAGCAGTTAGTCAGGCGTACAGGAAGGTATAAAAGCAGGAAGCCAAGATGGTAGGCCGGTACATGCAGGCAGGTATACAGAAAGGCAAGCAGACAGGACAGCAAGCAGAATGGCTGGTAGGCTGTTATACATTCAGGACGTTAGGCAGGTTGACAAGAAGGCAGGCAGGCTGGAAGACAGGATGACAGGCGAGCTGGGCGACAGGCAAGATTGCAGGAAAGCAGGCAGGCTGGCTAATTTGCAGGATGGCATGCAGGCTGGCTAATTTGCAGGATGGCAGGCAGGTTGTAGGCTGTATGGTATGGTTCCAGGACTGCAGACAGGTTGACAGGGTGGCATGAAAGCAGGCTGGTTGGTTGATTGGCACAATTGCATGCACGCTGTAGGCAATATTCGTGCAAGACGGCCGACAGGTTGACAGTATGGCAGGCAGGCTGGCAGAACGGCTGATTAGCAGGATGGTAGACAGACTGGGAGGCAGGATGGAAGGAAGGGTGGGAGGTAGTATGGTTGGATGGAAGACAGGCGTGCAGGTAAGATGGCAGGCAGGACTGCAGGCACGATATCAGACAGACCAGCAGAATGGCCGGCAGACCGGCAGGTTGGCAGGTATGGTGGCAGAATGGCAGGCAGGCTGGCAGGTATGGTGGCAGAATGGCAGGCAGGTTGGCAGGTATGGTGGCAGAATGGCAGGCAGGTTGGCAGGTATGGTGGCAGAATGGCAGGCAGGCTGGCAGGTATGGTGGCAGAATGGCAGGCAGGCTGGCAGGTATGGTGGCAGAATGGCAGGCAGGCTGGCAGGTATGGTGGCAGAATGGCAGGCAGGCAGGTATGGTGGCAGAATGGCAGGCAGGCTGGCAGGTATGGTGGCAGAATGGCAGGCAGGCAGGTATGGTGGCAGAATGGCAGGCAGGCAGGTATGGTGGCAGAATGGCAGGCAGGCAGGGATTGTGGCAGAATGGCAGACAGGCAGGTATGGTGGCAGAATGGCAGGTAGACCGGCAGGCAGGCAGGTATGGTGGCATAATGGCAGGCAGACCGGAAGGATGGTAGTCAGGACGGAAGGATGGCAGTTAGGCTGGCAGGAAAGCGAACTGGCTGGCAGGAAAGCGAACTGGCTGGCAGAACGATAGGCAGTCCGGCAGACAGGCCAGCAGGATAATAGGTAGGATAGCACGCATGACAGCTGGAAGGCAGGCAGGCCGAAAGGATGGCAGGCAGACCGACAGGATGGCAGGCAGGCCGACAGAACGGCAGACAGGCCGACACAATGGCAGGCAGGCCGACAGGACGGCAGACAGGCCGACACGATGGCAGGCAGGCCGACAGGATGGCAGGCAGGCCGGAGAACAGGCATGATGGCAAGCAGACTACCAGAATAGCACGCCGGCAAGCTGAAACGCAGGCAGGCAGGTTGGGGGAAGCTGAGAGGTGGGTAGAAGGGAGGCAGCCTTGTGGTTAAGAGGGTCAGTGACCACATTGAGGCGCCCTGGTTGTGCCCGAGCCTTGAGTATACCACAGAGGAACTGTTAAACTAAGCAGATTGAACACTTTAAGCGATATGTCTCAAGAGTACTTTGGGACCCTGAGGACGGATTGAAAAATGATAATGGGAGCAACAGGAGATTCAGTGGGGGACACTGATAACTGTATGGAGCGGTAGGTAACAGTAGGTCATAGCCAGCAACATTGTGTATACCAGACATAGGCCGTTGGCTAAAAATTCTCCCGGAATTAGGCAGTTAGCTTAGTACTTCCCTTTACGTTCAGGTAAAGCAGTCGTCTTCCCATGAGAGTTTGAGTGAGTGCTTGAGGATTCTGTCAGACGTTTGGTTTGATTTGATTTTTTATGTAACCTTTACTCCCCGTTTGTACTCGATACATTTGGGACTCTGAGCCAAAATCAGAGTGGGTGTACCTTACAAAGGCTAATATTAGGGACCAATTAACTCCAAGACGAGGGGTTATTATTGTAAATGAATAGACACATCCGTTGTCGAAGGACAAGGATTTGAATGGGAAAACTGAAAGACTCATGGATCACAATTGTATGGAATGTAAAATGGGATATATGGATAAATTTTACTTAGGTCATGTGTAAATGGACATTTGAAACTAAAATGCTCCATAATCCCAAGTCTCAAACTAAATTAATTTGTTCAGGGTGGTTAATCCAATACAATAATACATAGTTTGAAAGTGAAGAGGCTACAGGCATTATTGTATTGAAGACTATACATTCTCGTATATAATGCATACGAGAATCGGAGACCTACAAGAGAGTTTATTGCTTAACGTTAATTATCATTTCAACAGGGAATTTCCCTCAGCACACTGGGATTTGAATTTTAGATTAATTACGTTCTGTGCTAATTGCACAATGAAGTTATATAGATATACGGATGTGACCAGATCACTACCAGTGATTGGTTGATGATATACTATGTAGCCAGCATTTGAGTAAGAATATATGATTATGTTGACCAAACCACACACTAGAAATTGAAGAGACGACGACGTTTCGGTCCGGTCTGGAGCATTATCAAGTACGTTCATTTCTTTTCCTACCATCCTCCTTTTCTTAAGAAAAATATTCTTGTCTCTCTTCCTACGCGCTCTACGCATCAGCGACCCTCGGGTTCTTAATTTTTAAATTGCCTTTATCTACAAATCATTCTCTCACCTTGGTTACCCTTTGCATTTTATCAACTGTGTCTATTTTATAGCTAAACGAAATTTATTTCATCCTAAACCTGCTTCCAACACTATTAGCACTGTGCTCTGCCTTCCCTTCATTTCTGAACTCAAAACTCTTACTAATACCTTTCGTCCTCTTGACCTAAAGCTCGCCTTTCGACATACTAACACTCTTCATAGCAATCTACTTCATACTGCTCCTCCTGCTTTTAATGTTGCTGGTGTCTACTCTATTGTCCGTTCGTCTTGTCCTCTCCAATACTTTGGTTAAACTGGCCGTACACTAAATGGAATACAAAAGGAGAGTTAAGTCTGCAGACACAAACAATGCTCTCTTTTGTCATGTTAGGGATACTAATCATCCTATTCATTGGTCTTCCTCAAAAATAAACTTTTCTACCTCTACTCTGCACAGACGCCGTCTTGTCGAATCAACTCTAATACACAACGTACCCAACATGAGCCTGAGTCCTGGTTTTGTTGTTGTTGACTCTTCCTTTTCACAGTATATACTCAAATGCTCTACACTTTCTAACAAACGTGACCTAACATAAGCCTACCATTCCATTTATCTTGGTTTTTCTTTCTCTTACGATCCCTTTCTTATTCGTATTATTACACCTTACCTTCCGTACCATTTGCCTTGTTCTTATCTTCCTCTAAGAATTCCATCTCCTCATTTCTCTCCTGCCTACATAATGCCCTTGCCTCCCTCGTCTCATCACATTCGACTTGATAATGGTCCAGGACGGATCGAAACGTCGTCGTCTCTTAAATTTCTAGTGAGTGGTTTGGTCAACATTTTTCACCCAAGTTATTGTGACTCTTCATCTGAATATATAATTATACATGAATAAATGTATCTAGATACTACGTGTATAGAGATAGATATGGTATACTCACCTGACAATCACTGTAACGTCGGATTGCAGGCCGGAGGCACAATTTAAGGATTCCTGAGGTCCTTTTCTGCCTCTTTAACTCAAACTTCAAGACTTATTCAGGAAAATAGGAATGCTTGGGCCAATATTTGGTAATGATTGTAAATTGTCAAGTGAAGAGCATTGTAGTTGCATAAGTATATCAAGTTAATATTAAGGAGAGGTAAAGTGTTCAGTCAACCCCGCTTATACCAACCCAATACCAGGGATTTAAGCATCCATATGATGCAGACGAAGGGCTGCTAGCTGCTTCAGCCCGTTCTCTCAAACGTTCCAAACATAATAAACTGATGTACTAAATTGCCTAAAAGTACCCTACACGAGGACCCACTAACAGAAAACAGAGTATGAACATTTTGCGAGCCGCTACTATTTACAGTGCTTCAGTTTTTGGCCTAAGTAACTTTATGTCAAAATCCGATGTAATTTTGGAGCAACAAGCAACTCATTACTTCACATTTTCTATGTTTACACTTTTACCAGTGATCATATTTATTTAATAATTATCTTGATAACATAATTCTTTATAGTTTGATGAAAAATTTAATGTGCACGTAATTATCATTATTGTGCAACATTGATTTGTGTCGATTGTGGAAAGAAAAGACAGTTTTAAGTTTCAAATAATGAAAATCGTGTTTGTCGTGATTCAATAGTTTACTAAATTTTATTAACTAGGCTATCGTTCTGGTGTTAAAATATCCTAATTCAAGATATTGTATTGTGTTGATATTATTTAATGGTTATTGCTTACTCTAGCTTCTATTTTACCCTGCCATATGGAGAAATATTTACTTCATTAGAAACTTCTGGAAAGAGTTTACAAGATTTTTGTTACCTACGCAGTTTCTCAGATTTTTATTGGCAATAGAATTATTATTACTTTATAGAAAACGGTGGAAATATTTTCATATTATAATGTAACCTACTTATTGAATACTTGACCCTATAACAATCATTTAGCTTAAAGGTAAAAAGGGTTGTTAATTGTTGGAGTAATTGCCCAGTAGTACATGTTCAGTATCTACTATATCTATAGACAAACTGACTTTTAACTCTGTGAGGCAGTAAAGCTGCTAGCTTTCTCAATACGTGTAGCTAAGTATACTTTAACAGACATGTGTAGCTAAAATAACAGGTAATAAAGCATGTATTTATCTATATAAATAAAAATGGAAATGTTCGTTTGTTCAAAATCGCTAATCTCCAAAAGTTCTTCACCGATTGTCTTGAAATTTTCACACAACGTTCGATTCACATCCGAGTAGGTTTTTATATACATTGTGATGGTAAAGTGTTGGAGTGTTGATGTTCGGCAGTCCTCCAATGGCAGGTGTCAATGCCTGGTCACACTTACAAAAAAAAAAGAGACTGCTTGCCTGTTTGTCTGTGGTAAGGTAAGGGAAGACACGCAAAACACAAAGTATAAACAATGAAACTTTAATTAATTTAGAAAACAAAATATGAACAAAGACAATCCCCTGGCTTAAGTGAAATTTAAAACAAGTCAAAACACAAGAAAACATAAATAATTACTAGGGCTGAAATTTACTCTACAATAAAATAATTTACAATGCAATAACAATCAGGTGCTGAGAATATTGGCTATAGCTGCTACCTCCCTTAGTATACGACAGCCAGAGAGCTTAGTATACCAGAGAGAGATGTCAACTCTAAGAGCACAAAGAATATTCTGAGGATGATGGCTGGAGCTAGCCCAGACGTCGACTCGGCTAGATGACGTGAGTGCAGGTGCATGTGTGCTGCTGGTGACACTAGCCAATCAGGAGCAGGCAGGCGGAGAATGGGTCGTTAGCTCGTTGAAAACGGGCGGTGAGCCGGCGTGAAAGGGGGGTGAAGGGGGGTTTGCAGGGTACGTTTTGCTTCCTGGTCAAAACGTTTTGTGCTACTGGTGGACGTATCTTGAATGTAGCATCTTTCACTTGTAATAATAACATAACTTTTAATAGGGAAGAGCAGGCTCAATCTCTCTTGAAAGAGATTATCGTCACAACATACTATATAGATGTCACGTCTGTGACGGGAAAAATATGTTTTTTTTTAAAAGCTGTGTTTTTCGTGTGTTTTTCAAGTGAGGGAAACCTTCAAAACCTCTTTACTGATTGCTTTGAAATCTTGACACAATATTGCATTCGAATAGGCGAGTGTATTTATATACTATATACATTACTCACCTTTGACAGGAAAAAACATGTTTTTTTTAAAACAGCGCCATTTGTAAGACGTATGAGCAACACACACTATAATCTCCGAAAGTTCTTCACCGATTGCTTTGAAATGTTGACGCGGCGTTCCTTTCGAATATGTGTGTGTTTTGATATACGTACTATTTAGATGCGACAACTGTGACAGGTAAAAACATGCATGTTTTGAAAAACAGCACCATCTATTGCACGTAAGAGCAACATATGATATACATGATATGTTACAATTCAATTTCAATGTTTCCGATTGCATTGATATATTGAATTTTCATAGATTTTGATTTATTTTCATTTTAATTTACATATTTTGTGTGACATTGCGTTGGAATTGAGCTGTGTTGTTTATCATGTGGTTCATTTCATGGGTATAGCTAATTTGTTTCTTTTTTCATTGTTTTCATTCCGTTTTTTTAACTGTTCTTATTTTTTAGTGCAATTGGTGGTGAAATTGAGCTGTGTCAATTGATCTGCGTTTGAATTGACATATTTTGTTAGTATTTTTTGTTTTTGTTTTGAAAACAAAAAATGGACAACACGTTTATTTCACAGCTGCAAATGTGCAACAAACAGCTATGAATCCACCAGGTACAACAACGTTAACGGCTTTATTCACGTTATGTCAAAATGACGCGTTTGTGAAAACATTGCTGTATTCGGAAGTGCCTACGATTACACATGGAATGCCAGTAAAAAATCATTTGAACGACGTAAATGATGAGAGCGAGTCGACGAACAACCTGGCATATTCAAGCAAACTACGATAGGCAGATTGTACACGGTGCATTCCAATCAAGATGAATACTTCTTTTCTCACAAGCTGTTGGTAAATGTCCCCAGTCCAACGTCTTTTCAGCAATTGAGATTTGTCAGCGGCGTAACACATGCCACTTTCCGTAGTGCATGTCAAGCTCTGAATTTATTGGAGAACGACCAACAGTGGGATGCATGCATAAATCACACGTCCAACATGTCACATCCAAATCAAATTCGTGCATTGTTGGTAATCATATTGACCACCGGCTCTCCGTCATCTCCAACAGAGTATGGGAGAAACACAAATCGCACATGGCTGAAGATATTTTCTGTCGAATACGCAAGGAAAATTCAAATATGAACATGAATTTCACAGCAGAAATCTACAACGAAGCGGTGATAATGATTGAAGATTTGTGCTTAGAAGTCGTGAACAAAGTTCACAATCAATTGAGAATGCCATCACCGAATCGATCTGCTGCTGCTTCATTAAATGTAAAATTGGGTCGTGAACAAAATTACATCACGGGTGTTCTGTTGTTGTATATGCACTCAAATATTCTTAAGCTAACGATTGAACGAAAAGGCATTTATGATCAACTAATTCAAACTGTCAATAACGGGTTTGGAGAAATCTTCTAAGATGCGTCAGGAGGAACTGTAAAACCTTTCTAATTAGATTGATTTTGGCAGCATTTCGATCCCAAAATGGAATAACCTTAGCTCTTGCATCGTCCGGAATCGCTGCAACATTGTTACCAGGTGGAAGAGCTGCTACTTCGGCTTTGAAATTGCGATTGAACATGCCATTCATTGAAACTCCCACATGGAACATTTCCAAAGCATCCGGCATGGGAAAAGTATTGCAGAAATGTAAATTTATTGTTTGTGATGAATGCACAATGGCCCACAAAAAATCGCTCGAGGCTCTTGATCGATAATTGCAAGATTTGCGTGGAAACAGACCATTTGGGAACGCATTAATATTGCTTGCAGGAGATTTCATGGAAACATTACCTGTAATTCCTCGACCGACACCAGCGGATGAAGTAAATGCTTGCTTGAAATACTCTACTTTGTGGCACCAAGTAAAGATGTTAAAATTAACTACAAATATGCGTGTCCAACTGCAAAACGACTCATCAGCTGAGATATTCTCACATAAATTTCTGGAAAATGGGAATGGAAACGTGGTAGTCACATACAAGTCCGTCGACACTGTGGTGGAAGCAGATGAAGCGGTTAATTATCCAACAGAATTTTTTAATTCACTCAAACTGCCAGGGATACCACCGCACGAATTCCAGTTAAAAATAGGCGTGCCAATTATCATGTTACGAAATATCAACCAGCCAAAGCTTAGTAATGGAAAGCGGCTTGCAGTAAAAAATTATTCAGCAACGTTGTAGAAGCAACAATCTTGACAGGACCTTTCAAAGGTGAAGATGTCCTCATTTCTCACATTCCTATGGTTCCAACGGATTTGCCATTTCAATTTAAGGGTGAGTAGCACCTGAGCTGATGTGGGGTGCAGACGTATTGCCTGGCTCTCCGGAAGTTGGTGGAAGTTTGCCAGGTTGGCTGGCAGGGGTGTGCATGTCTCTGCACGCCAGGTCAGTGCTGACGGGGCTTGCAGGATGGGGGTTCCTCTTCCCCCCTGTAGTGAGGGCTCAGTCCGTGGGCCTCGAGTTTTCTGGCCGGGCCGGTTATCCTGAAGTGGCGCTAGTGTTGTGAGATGCTTCGTATCCCTGTGATGGACGTGTATGGCGTCGAGTGGTGAATGCACATCGGGCTATTGTCAAGTTCACAGAAGAGGTGGCGCATCTAGAGTTTCTCCGTCGTTACGAGGAGCGGAACTTACCCCTGCCGGACGGTGCGGCAACTGTGACCCTCTCAGATCGTAGTGGTGCCCTCACTTATGTCAGTGTTCATCGAGCGCCCTTGGAGTTTCCAGAGGGACTGCTGCAGCATTACTTCGCCCAGTTTGGCGCCGTTGTTAGTGTGAGGTTGCACATGATCTCCTCGAGTCCGCTCAAGGGTGTGCAGATGAGCATTCACACCCTGGACCTGCGGCTCCGGTCGGACATTCCGTCCTCCGGGAAACTCATGGGACACCACATTCGGGTGTTTTATGCCCGCCAGCCTCGGACGTGTTATCGTTGTGGCCTTTTGGGCCATCAGGCTGCTGTGTGTTCTGCGCCTGCCATTGCACCTGTGAACCTCTTCAGTGAGGAGGATTTCCCGCCGCTTCCTGTGGAGGCTTCGGTGTATGTGGACGTCTCTTTGGTCGATGCTGCACCCCATGTGTCGATTGTTGTATCTCCTGTTGTTGTCGCCTCTCCTCCGGTGGTTGTGTCGCCGTCTGGTGCCCGTCATGCTCCGGTTGGCGTTCCTGTGGATCTTCCGACTGCCTTCAGCTCGACTTCCCAGTCTTCTAGTTCTTCGTGTGCTGTGTTTGTCCCTGTAGCTGCACCCTCATCGTCTGACCCGGCTGTGCTTGGTGCTGGGGTGGATATGGCGCCTCCTCCTGTGCCTGGCCTTGTACCCCATGTGGTTTAGGATCCTGCCGTTCTCTGACGAGCGTTGGTTCGCCCGGCTTGTGTTGACTGAGTCTCTAGGTTGGCGTCCAGCTCTGATGATGTGCAGCCGGTGCCCAAGCGTTCTCGGCGATCTTCTGATTAGGGTGATGTGGGAGGATTCGACGATGGTGGGTCTTCCAGCAACTGCGGTAAGGTTCCCTTTGCGTCGCATTCTTCGGTGGTGGCGGAGTTCCATGTGCCTGTGGCTGCCACTGTCGGTGTTTCTTCTGGTGAGGTGCCTGTGGAGCTTGCTTCTGGTGCGTCACCTGCGTCGGATGGTTCCGGTTTGGCGTGGGGGTTTGTTCCTCCTGCTGGTGAGCGTGGTGACCTGGTGGTGGTATTAAAGACGCCTGCTCTCTCTGGGGGTTCCGGGGGCCCCAGCTTCGTCCCCTGTTTCATCGGTGGCGGTTTTGCCGCTTCTCCCGTCTCCAACTGTCTCTTCTGCATCTCCTGCGGTGTTGGGTGTGGTGTTGCCGGCTCGGCGGCCTTCGTGATCTTCTGTGCATCCGGCGGCGGGGCCGTCTCGGTGGCCTCCATCCGCGTCTTCCGTGTCTTCTGCTTCCAGGGAGGGGGTGGCTTTGCTCTACTTTCCCTCGTTAAGTGACTACTGCCGCCCAGCTCCAGGAGCTGCCGCTTCCAATTGATCTGGTGATTCCTGAGTTTATGCTCGCATACCTGAGTCAGGGGGATCGTTGTCCTACTAACAGGGAGTATTTAATATGAGAGGCCTATAAGCAGAAATTTCCTCTGCAAGAGTTTCCTGAGAAATATTCACTTCCCATTGAGGTGTTACCTCCTTTTAAGTGTTTTTTTGTGTGTGTGCTATGTGCTGTGGTGTTGTGTCCATTTGTGTGCGTGGATGTAGGTTGCGGCTGCATGTGTGTGTGGGAGTGTGGGTGGGCCGGGTATATTTTCCCGGTTCTTGCGTGATCTGTGCTTGTTGTTAAGTGTGTTGAGTCCTTCGGGCTGCTTGTGTGGCCCTGCTTGTTTTTGTTCTTATTGTCATGTATTGCCTCTGTGATTTTTCCTTTGTTTCTATGTTAATTTTTGTGTTTTATTTATTTTTATTGAAGTTATGTATTCGTGCCTTTTTGTGTGGTTTCTGGGGCCAGTAGACTTGTTTTGTGTTGTGTGTCAATGGTTGGGTTGTTGGGTGTGGGTTTGGGTTCTTTGTACTTGTCCTGATGTGCTTATTGTTGTTTTTGTTGTC
The DNA here is from genome assembly GCA_020271785.1 of Procambarus virginalis. NCBI lineage: Eukaryota > Metazoa > Arthropoda > Malacostraca > Decapoda > Cambaridae > Procambarus > Procambarus virginalis. The sequence goes on along the minus strand of WNGS01167423.1, from coordinate 52,514 downwards.
GTCCTTCAGGCCGGTCTTTTGTGTATTTGATAATTTGTACCTTTTTGACTTTGTAATTTGTGCTTTTGTGATCTGTTTTTTCAGTTCTTGTTGTATTGTACCTGTACGCATGTTTGGCTGAACACTTAAAAATGAACGATGTGTATTGAAATGTTCTTTTTATACTATTTTGCATTATGTTTGGGTTTCGTTGTCAACCCTTCAGGCCGGTATTTTGTGTACCTTTTGTACTTTGTGATTTGTAATTTGTGCTTGTGTTGTTTGCTTTGTTCTTGTTTTAGTGTAATTATATGCATGTACGCATGTAAAAATAAAAAAAAAAAAATAAAAATTTAAATTTAAGAGATTGTAATTTCCAATTCAATTGGCGTTTGCAATCACCATCAACAAAGCTCAGGGCCAATCTTTAGAATTTTGCGGTTTAGATCTAGACACGGATTGCTTCTCACATGGACAGTTATATGTTTCGTGTTCTAGAGTCGGCAATCAGACAATCTCTATATCTTCACAGACAGTGGAACAAGAAAAAATATTGTATACCCACAAGCATTATGAAATTAAACATGTTAGAAACCTGCATTTTCTCTTTTCTTTCTTTTTCATTTAACCAGACTGAGCCACAGCTACCTGTGGTGGGTACAGCTAGTACCAAATAACAATGAAACATCTCCAGGTAAGTAGTATATTGCCACCCCACGAAAAATCAATTACAAAGTAAAATATTTCTGAAATCAATGGTATACGTCTCTCACTTTAAACCACAGCTGGAAATGTAGCAGAATTTCACCTTCAGCTGATGTCTGAAATTTCTTGACAACTCTCTGTCGACCATTAAATTAAAGTTATATGGACATAGGGCACCTCTGTTCAATTACTTTATTACTCTTAAGGTATGGAAACTCTGCTTACAAACTGCATATGATCTATTACACTAATCTCTGCGAATCACAAGAAAAACTACAAATTAATTAATGAAGTATATCAAAACATTAGCCTAGTTTATTGATACATTATCACATAGACATGTAACATGATTTGTATGTTATTCCAAATTAGGTACTAACATTTCAAAATGCTGCCCTGCACCAATAAGAATTAACATGCTACATGTGCTTTTGAAAGTAATCTGATCTCACATTGTGTGTAATTTCTCCTATGTTAATGACCTTTTGCTATATTAAATTATGAAGAACAGCTGTTGAAAATAACCAACTGTTTTCATTCATCATTTTGTATTTTAATACAACATTTCATACATACTACAAGTAGTTACTAAAATTACTAACTTGTAATATTAACCCTAATAATATTTTCATACTACGCAATATTCTGCCAAATCTTTCCTAGTCCCCATGACACCGTGATGTTGCGTCAGGGTGAGGCATGAAATATTTCCACATATTGTTGGATTTACGTTAAGTCCGGTTATTTACTTTCTTTTATCAAGGTGTTTGTTAATAGGTTTACTCATTTAGCATATTATTGCTTACTGGAACTCGCTTATTTAGATTAGATTAACTACACTAGTCAAAAATGTTACAATGTAAAACACTTCTGTGCTAACTCGTTTAATTTGCGCAGTCTTAACTGAAATGCACTACAAGAAATAGTATTAGAATATAATCCATTTGTTTATGAAGTAACATTCTTCATAATCACTTCCTTCCCTAATTAACCTCAAATAAATATATTATTTTATGTTCGAGACTTCTGCTGGAGTTGTTAATGGAGACGCCATTAACAGCATGTTTGAGAGCGGCAGCCACACGGCTGATAAGAATTTGTGTCTAGGAGCGCATAATACTGGCCTGTAATTCGACATTCAACATAATACCGCGTAATACCGGCCCGTAATTCGACATTCAACATCAGCGAGTGTCAAGGGATCCAGAGTGACTCCAACAACTACTAGACACTGTTTCGGCGAGTGTAATGTAGCAAATTTCCTGCTGATGTTGTTTTATTTATGCACATTTATTCAATGGTTAGGTTGCGCGTCGTTACTAGCGAGACAACAAAATAAAACAAGTTAGTCTCCATTTCACTCCAGTTATCCACTTTCTATTGGAAATAGTGGTATATCTCTGTTAACCTAGGCATTCTTTACATTTAATCGTGATTTCAGCTTGGGCCATGACGACAAATGGAGAAATAGTCATCCCCTCCATGCAACCTCCATTATCACCTGTTCCAATAAGTAGCCTGGGCAACGAGTTTTAAGTCGACGAGTATTTGATTTATAAGACGCATGTTGTGAAGCCTTCTTTACAGCTAAGCAGCTCTTTCAGTTTTATGTAGACAAATTTAGTATAATATTAATCACCATACTTATATGATTTGTGATATATGCATGTAACATTTATTTACTATGCATGCCTTTAATATTTCACTGATTAATTAGAGATGTATTTATATCTAATTTATTTGTGTAACCATTTAATTCATATTCAACATTTACTCAGGCAAGAAACCAGCGTCAGAATAATGCTAGTGATGTATTAATCTCTTAGCATACAACCCCCCCATTTGTGAGAGCGAGTTTGACTCTTATTTAACCAAAATATACAGTCATATTTAGATTTCACCTTGCATTATTATTTTATTAAAATCCACAGACACTAGTTCGTGGAATTAATTTTCATTACATATGCTCTCTTTAGTTTTCCACTTTTTCACAAAAAGGTGGTGGTCCTTCATAGCTATTCAAGTAAATATTATTTAATTCAAATACTTGAGTCAGATTTTCCCACAACAGCCTTGTTCATAACATGTTAGCACATACCTTGACGAGTTGGATAAATTGTGGACAGAGTATCGGGAAACTGGTAGGCAGTTGTCAGGTCAGTAGATGAAGGATCAGAAGGTGATGGGTCAGCAGATGGTGGATCAGCAGGTGATGGGCCATCAGATGCTGAATCTATTAGTATTTGGTCAACTCGTGCTGGAGTAGTAGATGTTGTATCATCAGGTACCATATCAGCAGGCAGCGTGTCAGGGGATAACATTTCAACCGGCAGGATATCAGCAAGCACCGTGCCAACAGGAAAAGTGTTAGTAGGAACCATGTCAACGAACACCATGTCATCTGTCACCATGACAGCAGGTACTGTGCCATCAAGCACCATATTAACAAGAACGGTGTCAGCAGGGGCCGGGAGAAGCAAGTTGTCAGCAGGGGCCGGGAGAGGCAGGGTTCAGCAGATGCCGGGAGAGGCAGGGTGTGGACAAGAGACACCGTAGAAGCCATCACAATAAACAGCCGAAACACAGCAGAAGTCGTCAACAAACTCTTCCTCTTCCTCGCCCTGTTAATCCTGACTTTCTTGTTGTGTTGTTTCCTGTGGTCATTGTGGTGGTGTTGACTCATCTTTGGCTCTGGCCACAACTGCTGCTGTTGGAGAGTTCCTATGGATGTGCAGTTTCTTCCTGTGATGCTGCTGCTGTTCTCAGGCATTCCTCTGCCGGCTGGTCTTGCTACAGCTGCTGTAGTCGTCAGATACTGCTAATGCTTTTAACAATGTTTTCACTGTAAAAGAAAAAGATAAAATATTGCAATTAAAATCCAATTTGTATATAAATTCCAAATACATAACGTATTGCATTAAAATAAGTTATGTATATTATTAAAGTCTTTATTTTTGGGATCATTTGAACCTTTCTTTGAATCAAGTTCCTGTTTGTACCATGACCATCCATACCTTCCTGGCGAGTACATCCTTGCATCATGACCTTCCAAACCTACCTTGCGTGTACATCGTTGCATCATAGCCATCCATACCTTCCTGGCGAGTACATCCTTGCATCATGGCCCAGCATATCTTACTGGCAACTATGTTCTATCTAGATTATTTTTAAAAAATTAGTTAGTCTATCTCCCATATTGGTCTCCGAATGCATGATAAAACTAATGAGTTAGCCAAAGCGTTTGCTCATAAAGAAGGAATTGATTGCCATCTTGGACTGCCTTTGAGTAGCCTGAGGGCAGTAATATTCCGGAAACATAAACAAATCTCGTAGACTTGAGTCAAAGTGAAATTCACACCAGTTGTTCATTCAATCATCATTCTATTATGCAGGAAGTATCGCAAGTCTATGGGTCATCCAAAAAGGTTTGCAGACTTCTACTTGTTACCACTGCTTGGCTTAGGCTCGGCTAAAAGTACCTCTGGGAGTTAGTAACATCTGCTGATGTAGATTTGACTAAGTGTAAACTCTGTCAGCAGAACTACTCGCATACTTCGCGTCATTATATACTGGAATGTGAAAAAATCGCGGAATTCAGAGATAACACCATCAATGGAGTCCAAGAAACGTGTATGTACTTCATTCATAATCCAAAATTTACTTACTGTAGGTAATGCATGAATGACTGTAAAGCTGCCGCCCAGTTGGGTGGGAGTGGAGCAGGACTAGTAACTGTGTGACTCATCGTAGATGTAGAGTGCCTTGCATAGTGGCAGTTATGAGACTCTCGTTGAATCATTTGTGACATAAAAAGAGTATCGATATGTATATGTATTTGTGTAAATGACTGTATATGTATGTACATGTGAATGTAACATTAACAATTGTTTAACTAGCTTCAACAGATTGTCACTTGCCTAGTTAACGAAGTATGGGGTTCGTTCCTGAATCTTTTATGTGCCGCTGTAGGCCTCTTCCCCACGGGATGGGTATGGGGTACATAATAAAGAGAAAATAACCTGAAAAGAAATCTTTCACAATGTACCGGCTGTGTACGTAGTTGATGGAGCGTGTGGATGAGCATATAGTGGCAAATGGACTCGAGCAAGTGGCTGGGACGCACTCTGGGTCACCAGCCAGGAGGAAATGCAAGGTCTGGTCACCCAGGACTCCTGATGAGGCAGCGAGTCAGAGAGGTGACCTGAAGTGCCATATTGCACGGTCATTGTTAGACCTCATTTATTGTTAGAACACGGATCACATGTTGACTGGAAGTGGTCTGGGGAGGCTGAAAAGTTAAGGAAGGTTGAATAGTTTGAGGAGGCTGAAATGTTTGAAGAGGTTGAAAAGTTTAGGGAGGCTGAATAGTTTAGGGAGGCAGAATGGTTTATGGAGGCTGAATAGTTTAGGGAGGCTGAATGGTTTAGGGAGGCTGAATAGTTTAGGGAGGCTGAATGGTTTAGGGAGGCTGAATAGTTTAGGGAGGCTGAATAGTTTAGGGAGGCTGAATAGTTTAGGGAGGCTGAATAGTTTAGGGAGGCTGAATGGTTTAGGGAGGCTGAATAGTTTAAGGAGGCTGAATAGTTTAGGGAGGCTAAATAGTTTGAGAAGCTGAATAGTTTGAGGAGGCTGAACAGTTTAGCGAGGCTGAATAGTTTAGGGAGGCTGAATAGTTTTGAGAGGCTGAATAGTTTGAGAAGGCTGAATAGTTTAGGGAGGCTGAATAGTTTGAGAAGGCTGAATAGTTTAGGGACGCTGAATAGTTTGAGGAGGCTGAATAGTTTATGGACGTTGAGTAGTTTAGGGAGGCTGAATAGTTTGAAGAGGCTGAATAATTTGATGAAGCTGAAAAGTTTGAGGAGGTTGAAGAGTTTTAAGAGGCTGAATAGTTTGAAAGGGCTGAGTGTTAGTGGAGGATGAATAGTTTAGACAGGCTGAATAGTTTAGACAGGCTGAATAGTTTGAGGAGGCAAAATAGTTTAGGGAGGCTGAATAGTTTGAAGAGGGTGAATAGTTTGAGGATGAATAGTTTGAGGAGGTTAAATAGTTGGGGGAGGCTGAATAGTTTGAGATGGCTAAATAGTTTTGGAGGTTGAATAGTTTGAGGAGGTTGAATAGTTTGGGGAGGCTGAATAGTTTGGAGAAGCTGAATAGTTTGAGGAGGCAGAATAGTTTGAGGAGGCAGAAAGTTTTTTGAAGAGGCTGAGTAGTTAGAGGAGGCTGAATAGTTTGGGGAGGTTGAATAGCTTGAGGAGTTGAATAGTTTGGAGAGGTTGAATAGTTTGAGCAGGCTGAATAGTTTTGGTAGGCTGAATAGTTTGGGGAGGCTGAATAGTTTGGGGAGGCTGAATAGTTTTGGAGGTTTCTTATGATAGTAGAGGAGGGCTGAATAGATAGAGGAGGCTGAATAGTGTGAGGAGGTTGAATAGTTTGAGGAGGTTGAATAGTTTGAGGAGATGAATAGTTTGAGAAGGCTGAATAGTGTGAGGAGGTTGAATAGTTTGAGGAGGTTGAATAGTTTGATGAGGCTGGCATAGTTAGGAGAGGCTGAATAGCTTAGGGAGGCTGAATACCCAGCAAACACAGAACGTTTGTGAACGTTTTTAAATGGTGCACAAAGGTAATACTCTAACATTTG
>WNGS01167422.1:0-10685 GCA_020271785.1 Procambarus virginalis | reverse complement strand
CCGGCCTACTTGGCTGCCTGCCTGCATTTCTGCTTTCCGACTTTCCCCCTGACTTTAGTTCTCCCTCCCTCCCTACCTTCCTGCCTGTCTTTAGTTCTCCCTCCCTCCCTACCTTCCTGCCTGACTTTAGTTCTTCCTCCCTCCCTACCTTCCTGCCTGTCTTTAGTTCTTCCTCCCTCCCTACCTTCCTGCCTGACTTTAGTTCTCCCTCCCTCCCTACCTTTCTGCCTGTCTTTAGTTCTCCCTCCCTCCCTACCTTCCTGCCTGTCTTTAGTTCTCCCTCCATCCCTACCTTCCTGCCTGTCTTTAGTTCTCCCTCCCTCCTACCTTCCTGCCTGTCTTAGTTCTCCCTCCCTCCCTACCTTCCTGCCTGTCTTTAGTTCTCCCTCCCTCCCTACCTTCCTGCCTGTCTTTAGTTCTCCCTCCCTCCCTACCTTCCTGCCTGTCTTTAGTTCTCCCTCCCTCCCTACCTTCCTGCCTGTCTTTAGTTCTCCCTCCCTCCATACCTTCCTCCCTGTCTTTAGTTCTCCCTCCCTCCCTACCTTCATACCTGACTTTAGTTCTCCCTCCCTCCCTACCTTCCTGCCAGTTCCTGCCTTCCTGCTTTCCTGTCAGGAAGACAAGAACTACGTTACTGTCAGTAAAGTAGTTACTAACTATTGGCTTTCTAAATGCAGTAAGGCAGGCAGTAACTTCCTTACTATCAGTGATTACAACCACTTGCAATTGTGATTACAACTTGTGATACCTCCATGGCAGTGATTAGCCAAATCTATACACCAACATTCAACCTGGCCCAGCGACTCAACACCCTTCTGACACCTTGTGTCTTCCATCACTTTCATTCTGAGCTGCGTCACAGACTTCTTGGATATCATGAAGGCCAACAAACCTGAGAGTATAACAGCCTCACTTGACGCTGAATCCTTGGTCACCAATGTCGTCGTAAACACTACAATCAATTTAATTATAGACAAAGTTTACCGAGACCACTCGACACCAAAGTTGGATCTCCAAGAGACCGCCATTAGAAGCCTTCTGGAGACGTGCACAAAGATGTCCCATTTCACCACCCCTGTGGAGATATGTACACACAAATCGACCGAGTAGCAACCGACTCTCCATTTGGTGTCCTTTTCGCTTATTTCTATATGGTCTTCCTGGAAGAGAAGATCTGCAGGACTAAGAGTAAACACCAGATCTATTGAAGGCTGGATATGATTATGTGATAGGTTACAAAGTCCTCAGTACTCCAGTTCACACATGAGCTTGGTATCAACTGTGCACTCCCTCTCATCGACGTATACGTCAAGACTAGAGGCTCCACCTTCACTACTGACGTCTATACCACACCAACAATCATGAGTGTGTGTGTGGACGGCCTCTGTGAGTGCCGATACTGATACAAGACAAGTGTGATGAACTCATACACATGTAGACCTCTCACCCACCGCACAAACTGCCACGCAGTGCACAAAGAACTGGAGAGTAGTGTGCTAACCCCAGTAAACTATGGATAAACATAGAAGTGAACACCAGCATTACAAAGTTTCTGAATAAATTGTACAACTCCACCTACCCAAATTAATCTGTAAACTAGGCCGACATTCAGGAAAATAAGCAAGCAGGCAGTCAGGCTAACAGAAAGGCAATATGGTAGATGGAGACACATAAAGGCAGGCCATCAGGAAGGAAGACAGGTATGCTGAATGGCCAGAAAGTAGAAGGTCAAGCAGAATGACAATCAGGCTGGTAGGTTTGCAAAATGACAGCCAATTTTTTTTTCTTTTTAGTATTATTATCTACCTTAGACGTGGCCACACATTTACAATACTAACTAGCATATATACACATTCTTTTGTCCTACATGGACAGGGTGAGAAATTTGTCAAACATATAGTTCAGGGAATTATTGAACAATCAACCACAAAAGGTGAGTGTAGTGCTTTAAAAATACTAGGCTAAGCTACATACGTAAATACATAGATACACAGATTTATGTATGCTACATAAAGTGTTCGATGTGTCTTTTACATAGTGTCATTAATGTGCATTTACAAAGGTAAAATGTAATTCTGATCAACTTCCACATATACCTATACACATACATACATGATACATACATACATACATATATACACACACATACATACACACATTTGCCTCTTTTACTTTGAGAGGGTGAGATAGCTGATAGAGAAACTAGTGTGCAATTAAGAACTTACCCATTGAAAGTGATTAAGATGCTTTTACAAGCTCAGCTTATATAGTTACATCACATACATACAAAGTATAATTGATACATTACATGGTCAATCTTGGGTACAAGTCCAATATATCATCAAGTATTCCAGTACTCATATAGTAGTTACAGAATTCAGCATACCTCAGCCCAGGAGGGCGAAAGTCAGCCAGTATGGGACAATTTACAATATAATGTTTAAGAGAGTGCATGCTTTCTCTTACACAATGTTGACACATTGTGTACTCGACATTTGGGGTTTGAGATAGCAGCTAGATACGTCTATATCCCAGGCGTATTCTGGCCACTATAACATCACATTGCCGAGTTCTTGCTCTATTAGTCCCATATATGAATGAATCCTCACGATATCTATCATAATATTTAATGCTACAACTTTCAGGTCTTTGTGAATTTGTTAGGTCGGAGAGATTTTCATTAGATATTTGTTTAAGTATTCTCATTGCCACTGCTAATGAAACACCCCATATCAATGTCTACCACTGGTTTTCTACAGGCTGTCTTTGCAAGCATGTCAACAGTGTCATGCCTTGAGATGCCAACATGTGATGGAATCCATAGGAATTTAATTTCAAATCTGTTTTCTTTAGCAGCTAAAACATTCATTCGAATATCACTGACTATTTTCTGGGTGCCACTACTATGTGCGTTCAGTGCCAGGAGTGCACTCTGCGAGTCACAGTATATAAGTCCACTGCCTTTGTCTTTTAAAAATTCAGTGGCACGGTATATGCCTGCAAGTTCGGTTTGAGTTGTATTTGCCCAATCATCGAATCGATTCATTGCTGTATGTACGAGAGAAGATTGTTCACATATATTACATGCGCATCCGGTACATAGTCCGCCTTTTTCTAGAGAATTGTCGGTATAGCACTGATACACATCGTTACCCATACTCTGAGTACTCTCAGTGACGCTTTTCAGTGTTAACTGTTTTAATAATGTACAGTGTACATTATCTTTCTTGGGTGCATTTACAAAATCAAATGATAGATCCCAGTTATCCCATGGAGTAATTGGTTGATTAATCATCAATTAAGATTTTGATGGAATTGGCTACCTTGTAGAACCAAAATGCATAATCAAATTTCGCTCTTCTTCTGTAGACCTCAGGTGAGTGTAGCATATTAAAAAGTTCAGCTTGAAACTTCATCTTTTGCCAAGATCTACTCAACGCCTTCACGCCAAAAACTGTGCTAATAGACTGTGCTGATGGCAGCCAGGTTGACAGGTTGACATGGAGTCTGGGTGGAAGGATTGCAGGCAGGATGGCAGGCGGGAAGGATGAGAGGTAGGTTGGCAGGACAGAAGATTAACTGGCAGGCAGGCTGGCAGGAAGGCTGGCAGGACGGCAGACAAGCTGGCAGGCTAGCAGGAAGGCTGACAGATTAGCAGAAAGCTGTGAATCATTCCGGTAAGATGGCAGACAAGCTGTCATGATGGCAGGCAGGCTGGCCGAATGGCACGCAGGTTAGCAAGACAAAAGGCAGGTTGGCAAGATGGCAGACAGGCTAACATGAGGTCAGGAAAGCTGGCAGAACAGTATGATGGCCTGCAGGACGGCAGACCTTGAATTATTAAATCACGAATTAGGGTGATTTATTATCGGGAATACTTACCCATCGGGGCTGGTTGATTATGCCTCATAACCATATCAGGCTGGTAAACTAAGAATGGCCACTCCCTATATCTATGTCAGTTATGGAACAAGGCACTTCCCTTACTGTAGAAAAGGTAAACCAGCATTGTGTGTTCCATAGGAACATTAATACTATTCAAAACTCCAGCACTGCATCAAATGTGTTCCGTTTGGGTGAAGTGTAATATGGCGAGTCTCCTTTCTCGTGCAGGGAACGTTCATGCCCATTAATATCTTATCACAATCCCAGAAGGAGAGGTGTTTAAATTTTACTTTCTTTGAAATTATTTCAGCTTGTATTTATTTTATTAATTTATGCTGAAACCCGTAACCAGACACTACGCATTAAATATTTATGTGTAGACACAAATACCTTCTGTACGCTACATGTTTGTGAGGTTGCGACCACATTTTCTCCACAATGAATGGAAGAATTAATTAAAATTCTTCCTATTGAAGATAAACTTATATTTAATTTTGTTTTGACGGTTTTACACAGCAACAGAAACTATCTTTTCCTGATGTATATTTAGTTAAATAAAATGTAATAACTATAAATAAACTATGTGTGGGAAATTTTCCACATAATTCCAGAGGATTGAAACATGGATCGAAATCCACTGTTTAGGACTAACCGAACACTTCATTACTCCTTTTAAAAATTTGTAAAATATTTTTTTAATTTTACTTTGCGCTTCTCTGAAGCAGTACGTGCAGGATGGACGTCCAGTATTGGAGGTCTCTTGGCGACCTCTTCAGTCAACTCCAGTGGTATTAACTTTTATAAAGTCTTAAAGCTATTTTTTTTTTTACATGCAAGCATGCTTATAAGTACAATAAAAGCAAACAAATACAACATAGAACAACAGAGCAAAAATGACAAAGCACAAACTTGCAAAAAGTTAAAGGAACAAAATTGCTAAACACAAAAACGCCGGCCGGAAGGGCCGACCACAAAACAACAATAATTACAAACAAAATATAACAATTAAGTTAAACACAGCGGGATACAATACAGAAATGAAACACCAGAACATAATTATACAGAACAAGGCTACCAGCACCTCAAACAGACATGGAGAGGCACCAGCACAAAACGATAATAATAATAATAATAATAACAAGAAAGGAAATACAAGTATACAACAAACAAAAAGAAAAGCACAATGGCTAAACACGACAAAGAGCATAAACCCAGGCGGGCTCATGCCAACAGCCTGAAGAGCACTCAACACAACACAAACAAGCACTCAAACAACACCATAAAAAATAGAACCACAAAACATAACATAACATAAGAATATGACATCCACAACCAGACACACACACTAACCAAACCCGGACTGCAGAGGAACCGGACACACAAACACAAGCCACACAAATAAACCCACAACAACAAACCAGAGCACGCAGGAACCGGGAAACTAACCCGCCCCACCCACACACATATACTCGACTCGTACCCCACAACCATGCACACAAATGGAAACCACCCACAATACACAAAGGAATCATAAGCGAGGAATACATTTCTCAGAGACAGGAACATACGTCTCCAAAGCCCAAGGATACTTTTGCTTATAGGCCTCCCAAATCAAATATTACATGTCGGTAGGGGGACGATCCCCCTGCCGCCGTGGGCTCTTCATAAACTCAGGAATTACCAGATCAGGCGGAAACGACCACTCCTTATTAAGCTCACCGACGCAAGTCGCATAACGAGGCTGGGGAGCACAAACCACGTCCTTCGAGGAAGCAAACGACACCAAAGAAGAGTATGAGGGCTGCCAAGACGGCCGCGTCGCCGTACGCACAGGAGCAGGGGACGGTCGACTAGATGGTAACACCTCTACCGAGACTGCAGGAGACACCGGAGAGAAAGCCGGAGACGGAAGAGGCGTCGAGACCGCCGCCGATGAAACGGGGACGAGGATGGGGTCACAGAACCCCAGAGCGAGCAGCCTTTTTCAAAACCACCACCAGGCAAACAAAACGTGATGTAATTTACACAGATTTTGCAAAAGCTTTGATAAATGTGACCATGGTGTTATTGCCCATAAAATGCGCTCAAAAGGAATTACCGGAAAAGTAGGCAGATGGATCTACAATTTCTTGACCAACAGAACCCAATGTGTAATAGTCAACAAAATAAATCCAACCCGTCAACCGTTAAGAGCTCAGTCCCCCAGGGTACTGTGCTGCTCCAGTACTTTTTCTATCCTTATATGACATAGACAAGAACACAACCTATAGCACTGTATCATCCTTTGCAGATGACACTAGGATCTTCATGAGAGTAGGCAACATAGAGGACACGGCGAACCTCCAGTCAGATGTAGATCAGGTCTTTCTATGGGCTACAGAAAATAATATGGTGTTTAACGAAGACAAGTTCCAGCTCATGCGCTATGGAAAAAATGAAAATATAAAAACTGAAACCACGTACAACTCAGGCAAATCATAACATAGAACGAAAAGGCAATGTAAAGGATCTGGGTGTACTCATGTCGGAAGACCTTACCTTTAAAGAACACAATAAAGTAGCCGTCACAACTGCAAGAAAAATGACAGGTTGGATAACAAGAACTTTTCACACTAGAGATGCTATACCGATGATGACACTTTTCAAACGCTTGTGCTCTCTAGAGTGGAGTACTGCTGCACAATGACAGCCCCTTTCACTGGGGTGAAATTGCTGACCTGGAGAGCGTGCAGAGATCCTTTACTGCTAGAATCCACTCGGTAAAACATCTAAACTATTGGGACCGACTAAAGAGCCTAAATCTGTATCCCTTGAGCGCAGGCGGGAGAGATACATAATAATTTACACGTGGAAAATATTAGAGGGGCTGGTCCAAACCTGCACACAGAAATAACACACATGAGACCAGAAGACATGGCAGGATGTGCAGAATCCCCGTTGAAACAGGAGAGTGCAACTGGTACTCTGAGAGAGAACTCTATCAACATCAGAGGCCCGAGACTGTTCAACACGCTTCCACTACACATAAGGGACATAACTGGCAAACCCCTCACAGTGTTCAAGAGAGAACTGGATAAGCCACCTCCAAAGGATACCTGATCAACCAGGCTGTGACTCATACGTCAGGCTGCGAGCAGCCGCATCCAACAGCCTGGTTGATCAGTCCAGCAACCAGGAGGCCTGGTCGATGACCGGGCCGCGGGGACGATAAGCCCGGAAGCACCTCAAGGTATCCTCAAGGTAAGGTAGGCCACCCGCTCACCACGAAACCAGAAGGGGAATGAAATGGAATGATCAGGAAAAGTGCCAAGCCATTACGACGATGTAGCTTGGAGGGGGTCAGGATAAGGATTTGGGATGGGACAAAGGAAAGGAATGGTGCCCAACCACTTGGACGGTCGGGGATTGAACGCCGACCTGTTTGAAACGAGACCATCGCTCTACCGTCCAGTCCAAGTGATTGGACAACTCAGAGGGGAACCACCCCCACAAAGAACCAGAGCCATCCGACGCAGGCGATGCACCCAAAGCAGGATCTGCAGACACAATATCTGAAGTGGAGGCCGAAACACCGGCACCGGCATCCGCAGGCAAATGCACCTCCGCCACCACCGTAGTATGCAATGCAACCGGAGCCAACCCGCCGATGCCGGCAGATCCACAAGCGTCGAAGTCGCCAACGTCAGCCCATGCAGAAGAAGAACACCGGGAATGCTTAGGCTCAGGCCGCACATCATCAGACCTGGAGGCTGACTCAGAGAAACGCGCAGCCCAAGCCGGGCGAACCGACGCACGTCGTAGAACGGCAGCATGCTCAACCACATGGGGCACCAGGCAGGCACAAGAGGAAGTGCCTGATCCACCCCATCACCCAGCACAGCCGGAACAGACAGCGAGGGTGCAGGGACAGGGTCAGACGCTGCAGAGGAGGAACTAGAAGATGGGGGGATTCGAGCAGAAGGCAGTCGGAAGAACCCTAGAGACACCAGCCGGAGCAGGACGATCACCACGCGACGACACAAACCACTCTGGAGGAGAGGCGACAACAACAGGGGGCGCATCAGGCGGCGCAACAGGTTACACAAGGGCCACATCCATGGCTGAAGAAACGTCCACATCCACCAAAGCCTCCTCCACAGGAAGCGGCAGAAAATCTCCTCACCGAAGAGGTTCACGGGTGCAATGGCAGGCGCAGAACAGTCAGCAGCCTGATGGCCCAAGAGGCCACAACGATAACACGTCCAAGGCTGGTGGGCGTAAAACACCCGAAACGTGTATCCCATAAGATGCACAGAGGACGGTATGTCTGCCCGTAGCGCGCATGCCTAGGGTGCGAAAGTTAGTCCTCACACCCTTGAGCGGACTGGAGGAAATCATGTGCAACCTCACACTAACTTCGGCGCCAAACCGGCCAAAGTACCGCCGTATCAGACCCTCCGGAAACTCCAAGGGCGCCCCATGTACACTGACGTAAGTGAGGGCACCACTCCGATCAGAGAGTGTCACAGTGCCTGCACCATCCGGCAGGGGTAAGGTCCGCCCCTCGTAACGGCGGAAAAATTCCCGATACGTCAACTCCTCCGTACTTCACGGTCGCTCGATGTGCCATAACCAGCTCGACTCCATACATTTCTATCACAGCGACATGAAGCAAATCACACACCAGCGCTATCTCCGGGTACCCAGCCCGTCCGGAAAACTCAAGGCCCACAGACTGAGCCCGCACTACAGGGGGAAGAGGGACCCCCATCGTGAACTCCTCGTCAGCACAGGCGGGCAGAGACACACGCCCTCAATTGGCCAAACTGACAAACAACCACCAACTGCCGGAGAGTGCAGGAAACACGTCCACCCTCCACAACAGCTAGCTGTCTACTCACTTGAGGCTTGTGGTGCCGTTGCACTTTACTTTTTCTATCCTCAAGGTACCCTGGCCGTGTGGGTAAACAGAAATAATACAACCTATAAGCCACTCTGAACATGGGCTGTTGCTGACCATTAAAACATTGCTAAGGTTGTAAGTGAATTTGGTTATAGAGGTTGGTAGCCCCCACAGTTATAGTAACACAGAACAGTAAATTCTTCCTTGTCCAAAGTTCATTACGCCCACTGATTACTCGTGACAGGTGTTTATAACTCCGAAGTAAGCAGTTCTCCCCAACGTAGGAAGGATCTCTACGTTTCTCATCAGTGAGGGATGCAATAGGAGTGAGTGATCCTCCATACATCTGATGAAATGGACTAACAGGCTGGTGTGTGATATGTCGTCAGAGAGGTAAGTCAGCAGTCGGTTATTGACTCGGGCTTAATTTCTGTGATAATAGTTTGGAGTTCATAGAGATATTCTTTTAGGTGGTGCAGAGTTTTCCTTAGACAGCGTTTCACCGTATTTACCACCCTCTTGTAGAACTCCCGTGCCACAGTGCTCTGGGTGGTATATATTGCCAGTATCTCTTCCATTGATTCAGGGCAGTCCAAACAACTGGGTGGTCCCAGATCTCTCATAGGTATGCTTCACCAGCCACCAAGTTGGACCCGTTTTCGGATATCATCAACTTGGAGCAGGGTCTACATACAGCAAACCTGTGGATGGCCTGAATGAATGATTCTGCACTCATATGAGGAGTCACTTGTAGGTGAAATCCTCGAGTGGTGACACAAATAAAAAGGCAAATGTAAGCCTTAACAGGGACTTTATCCCTGATGCCTGTTAGGGTAATAGCTCCTGTGAAGTCTACAGTGGTCTCAAAAGGATGAAGGGGCAGTTCTCAATCCCTCAAAAATGGTGGAGGTCCTGGGTAAGGACACCACCGAGCATCGTACATCAGGCAGACAATACAGAATTTAAGGATTGACTTGACAGACTGGCAACCTTGGGGAAGCCAGTACCCAACCATGGAGTGTGCAGGTCTCGTGAATGTAAAACAGAAGCAATCTTCTTATCCAATGATTTCGGGTAAGGAACTGAGGTTGTTTTACTTCAAGATCAATGTCTGCGTGCTGTATTCTTCCCCCACAATGCAAATGTTCTTATTGTCTGGGTCAATCCAGAGGCCTAAGTCATTAATATTTTTTTGGTGAAAGGTTTCATAGTCCTCACTCTAGGTTTGCACATGGGCTTGTTTGACCCAGCACTTAAGAGCATTTTGTGCTCTTAATGTATCAGCTTGTGCTTGAGGTCTACCTTCTACATGAAAGCAAACACGTTTTGTGTACTCTGAGTAGTTTATTTACAGCAAAGCACCGAGTCCAGTCAATTCCAGAAGTCAAGTGTGGCATGGGATCTCAGTGAGAACAGTGACATTGGTTACTATGACTTGTGGTTTATGTTCAGGCCACTGGTCACTGACTAGCCACTGAGGACCGTGGAACCACATCTCTGCTTTAAAATTTCTTTAATGTCAGTCCTCTAGATAGATACTCAGCTGGGTTCTCCTTAGTTGGGACATGTCAGAGATTGTATCCAGCTGATTAGTCTCTAAGTTCTTTAACGTGGTTACTGACATAGGGAGTTTTGCACTTATTGTTGCGTACCTATTGCAGTTACGCTTCATTATCTGACCACACCACAATTTGTTGGATGTGGATGTTTAATATTTTAGTCAGATGCAACCAATTTTCTCCTGTCAGCATTTCTTCGTCAGTTTTCCCTTAATTGTCAGGGCTTAATAGTCCTTAGGGGTCGAAGGGTTTGCTAACTTGGGAGAGCAGTTGCCTCATCGTTAAGTTGGTGGTTTCAATTTCCACTAATTTTATATTAAGTTGATTGGTTTGTGTTTCGCATCCAATGCCAGGTACCT
>WNGS01167420.1:42187-58221 GCA_020271785.1 Procambarus virginalis | reverse complement strand
CACAGTTCCTTGGGGTTTATAACCCTGTGGGTGAAAAAGCATCATCTATTTTCTGTCCTACCATTGTGGCTTGCTGCTGCTAGCTACATCTAGGCATTTTTTTGTTTAAAGAAGCGGTCTTGAATCATTAGCCTCCAACTTGTTCGTATTTTAAACGTTGCGATGAGATCGACTCGGTAATGTCTGGTTTTGTAGTGTTGTTAGTCATCTGGGCCCCTCAGCCGGTCCTGGTATGAGAGTCGACTCAGTTTCTGGAAAGATTTTATTCCTGGTGTTGAACTTTCCGCAAAGTTTCATCTGAAGATGAGGTCTCTATTCTTGAGGACAATGATTCCAAGCATCAGAGATTTCTTAAGGTTATCTTGAGATGGATTCGGGGCTTAGTGTCCCCGCGGCCCGGTCTCTCGACCAGGCCTCCACCCCCAGGAAGCAGCCCGTGACAGCTGACTAACACCCAGGTACTATTTTAACTGCGAGGTAACAGGGGCATAGGGTGAAAGAAACTCTGCCCATTGTTTCTCGCCGGCGCCTGGATCGAACCCAGGCACACAGTTGTATAATATCATACTTTCCTTGAAGTGAGTTTCGTTTGTCTTCCTAGGATTAGGATGGCGTTATTTTGTTTACACTGGAGGGCCTTGGGAGTAGAACTCTCAGAACCCCATCAAGCAAGCCTCCTTAATCCAACGGTATGTTGGTTGCTAGGGAAATTTAGCTGTTATCAAGATGTCATTTAAGGATTTACCTCGTCTCCAAAGCTAACGTGGGTATTTCTTGTGGGAATTTCTACGACGCTGGGTGATTTCCGTGCAGACTTGTAGATACTCCCAGAGGTTGACTGACGACTTTCTCCTCAAGGCAGCGGGCCCACGCGGTTTGCTGGGAAGTGAGGGACAGGAGATTAGCCTCTCATTAGTTGGCTGTAGTCGCCTGTGTTGTAACAATGAAGATCTGGTTCTTTGTGATACCTGGTTGATAACCTGGTTGATGGGGTTCTGGGGAGTTCTTCTACTCCCCAAGACCCGGCCCGAGGCCAAGGCTCGACTTGGGAGAGTTTGTCCACCAGGCTGTTTGCTTGGAGCGGCTAACTTCGTATCTGCATATTGGGGGATTTTATTGGGTTTATTCTTGGTTACCTTAAGATGGTTTCGGGGCTTAGCGTCCCCGCGGCCCGGTCCTCGACCAGGCCTCCTTTTTTGTTACACATCCCCAGGAAGCAGCCCGTAGCAGCTGAACTCCCATGGTACTTATTTACTGCTAGGTGAACAGGGGCATCGGTGACAGAAACTCTGCCCATTTGTTTCCGCCTCCACTGGGATCGAACCCTGAACATTAGGACTACAAATCCAGTGCCATATCCACTCGTATGTCAGGCCCCTGTGTCTGAAAAAAATCCCAGAGCCACTTAAGGACGTCCCCTTCTCATCCTAATCTTCCCTCATCACTGACTATTCGTTTGTCAGGATTCCCAGGAATAGGGTTAGGAATCTTTTTAAATGATAGTAATGGCTTGACGAGTATTCGATATGTGAGTGTTTGTTCGTTGGTTTGTAAAAGATTGTTGTTTGAATCTTCCTGTGCTCGTAGATGAACTGTGTGTGTCCAAGGTCAATGCGTTTCACTCAATTCTAGGGTGAAACGGAGGTTAGGGTGGACCTCACTTGTCCAGGTGAAAAAAGCTGTTAAGATGATTATCGCCTCACATCATTACTCCAAAATAATATTTATCAAGCGTTACCTATCTACCTTGAGGTAGGTAGGAGCATAGGTGGAGTTCTCTGAGACGGATCATTCGAGCCCGAACTGCAACTGCTCTATCAACATCGAGAGGCCCGAGGACTGTTCAACACGCACTATCCCGACCCTACACATAAGGGACTATAACTGGGCCGACCCCTCACAGTGTTCAAGAGAGAACTATCAACATCAGCAGGGCCCGGAGACTGTTCAACACAGCTATCCACTACACATAAGGGACATAACTGGCCGACCCCTCACAGTGTTCAAGAGAGAACTATCAACATCAGAGGCCCGAGACTGTTCAACACTGCTTCCACTACACATAAGGGACATAACTGGCCGACCCCTCACAGTGTTCAAGAGAGAACTATCAACATCAGAGGCCCGAGACTGTTCAACACACTTCCACTACACATAAGGGACATAACTGGCCGACCCCTCACAGTGTTCAAGAGAGAACTATCAACATCAGAGGCCCGAGACTGTTCAACACACTTCCACTACACATAAGGGACATAACTGGCCGACCCCTCACAGTGTTCAAGAGAGAACATCACACCAGAGGCCCGAGAGCTGTTCAACACGCTTCCACTACACATAAGGGACATAACTGGCCGACCCCTCACAGTGTTCAAGAGAGAACTAATCAACATCAGAGGCCCGAGACTGTTCAACACACTTCCACTACACATAAGGGACATACTGGCCGACCCCTCACAGTGTTCAAGAGAGAAACTATCAACATCAGAGGCCCGAGACTGTTCAACACCTTCCACTACACATAAGGGACATAACTGGCCGACCCCTCACAGTGTTCAAGAGAGAACTATCAACATCAGAGGCCGAGACTGTTCAACACCTTCCACTACACATAAGGGACATAACTGGCCGACCCCTCACAGTGTTCAAGAGAGAACTATCAACATCAGAGGCCCGAGACTGTTCAACACACTTCCACTACACATAAGGGACATAACTGGCCGACCCCTCACAGTGTTCAAGAGAGAACTATCAACATCAGAGGCCCGAGACTGTTCAACACCTTCCACTACACATAAGGGACATAACTGGCCGACCCCTCACAGTGTTCAAGAGAGAACTATCAACATCAGAGGCCCGAGACTGTTCAACACACTTCCACTACACATAAGGACATAACTGGCCGACCCCTCACAGTGTTCAAGAGGAACTATCAACATCAGAGGCCCGAGACTGTTCAACACAGCTTCCCACTACACATAAGGGACATAACTGGCCGACCCCTCACAGTGTCAAGAGAGAACTATCAACATCAGAGGCCCGAGACTGTTCAACACACTTCCACTACACATAAGGGACATAACTGGCCGACCCCCTCACAGTGTTCAAGAGAGAAACTATCAACACCAGAGGCCCGAGACTGTTCAACACACTTCCACTACACATAAGGGACATAACTGGCCGACCCCTCACAGTGTTCAAGAGAGAACTATCAACATCAGAGGCCCGAGACTGTTTCAACACGCTTCCACTACACATAAGGGACATAACTGGCCGACCCCTCACAGTGTTCAAGAGAGAACTATCAACATCAGAGGCCCGAGACTGTTCAACACACTTCCACTACACATAAGGGACATACTGGCCGACCCCTCACAGTGTTCAAGAGAGAACATCAACATCCAGAGGCCCGAGACTGTTCAACACACTTCCACTACACATAAGGGACATAACTGGCCGACCCCTCACAGTGTTCAAGAGAGAACTATCACATCCAGAGGCCCGAACTGTTCAACACACTTCCACTACACATAAGGGACATAACTGGCCGGTGCACTGTACCCTGGTAACATGACTGTACCGTGGCAGCTGTGGTGTCTGTAGTGAAGGTTGGTGCACTGTACCCTGGTAACATGACTGTACCGGGCAGCTGGTGGTGTCTGTAGTGAAGGTTGGGCCACTGTACCCTGTAACATCACTGTACCGGGCAGCTGGTGGTGTCTGTAGTGAAGGTTGGTGCACTGTACCCTGGTAACATCATGTACCAGGCAGCTGATGGTGTCTGTAGTGAAGGTTGGTCACTGTACCCTGGTAACATGACTGTACCGGGCAGTCTGGTGGTGTCTGTAGTGAAGGTTGTCCACTGTACCCTGGTAACATGACTGTACCGGCAGCTGGTGGTGTCTGTAGTGAAGGTTGGTCACTGTACCCTGGTAACATCACTGTACCGGCAGCTGTGGTGTCTGTTGAAGGTTGGTGCACTGTACCCTGTAACACACTGTACCGGGCAGCTGGTGGTGTCTGTAGTGAAGGTTGGTCCACTGTACCCCGGTAACATCACTGTACCAGGGCAGCTGGTGGTGTCTGTAGTGAAGGTGGGTGCACTGTACCCTGGTAAATCACTGTACCGGGCAGCTGGTGGTGTCTGTAGTGAAGGTTGGCCACTGTACCCGGTAACATCACTGGAACGGGCAGCTGGTGGTGTCTGTAGTGAAGGTTGGTGCACTGTACCCTGGTAACATGACTGTACCGGGCAGCTGGTGGTGTCTGTAGTGAAGGTTGGTGCACTGTACCTGGTAACATCACTGTACCGGGCAGCTGGTGGTGTCTGTAGTGAAGGTTGGTGCACTGTACCCTGGTAACATCACTGTACCAGGCAGCTGGTGGTGTCTGTAGTGAAGGTTGGTGCACTGTACCCTGGTAACATCACTGTACCAGGCAGCTGATGGTGTCTGTAGTGAAGGTTGGTCCACTGTACCCATATCACTGTACCAGGCAGCTGATGGGTGTCTGTAGTGAAGGTTGGTGCACTGTACCCTGGTAACATCACTGTACCAGGCAGCTGATGGTGTCTGTAGTGAAGGTTGGTGCACTGTACCCTGGTAACCTGACTGTACCGGGCAGCTGATGGTGTCTGTAGTGAAGGTTTGTGCACTGTACCCTTCACTGTACCAGGCAGCTGATGGGTCTGTAGTGAAGGTTGGTGCACTGTACCTGGTAACATCACTGTACCAGCAGCTGGTGGTGTCTGTAGTGAAGGTTGGTCCACTGTACCCTGGTAACATCACTGTACCAGGCACCTGATGGTGTCTGTAGTGAAGGTTGGTGCACTGTACCCCGGTTACATCACTGTACCGTGCAGCTGGTGGTGTCTGTAGTGAAGGTTGGTGCACTGTACCCCGGTAATCACTGTACCAGGCAGCTGATGGTGTCTGTAGTGAAGGTTGGTGCCTGTACCCTGGTAACATGACTGTACCGGGCAGCTGATGGTGTCTGTAGTGAAGGTTGGCCACTGTACCCAGTAACATGACTGTACCAGGCAGCTGATGGTGTCTGTAGTGAAGGTTGGTCCACTGTACCCGGTAACATCACTGTACCGGGCAGCTGGTGGTGTCTGTAGTGAAGGTTGGTCCACTGTACCCTGGTAACATGACTGTACCAGGCAGCTGATGGTGTCTGTAGTGAAGGTTGTGCACTGTACCCTGGTAACATCACTGTACCAGGCAGCTGATGGTGTCTGTAGTGAAGGTTGGTGCACTGTACCCTGGTAACATCCTGTACCGTGCAGCTGATGGTTTCTGTAGTGAAGTTTGGTGCACTGTACCCTGGTAACATGACTGTACCAGGCAGCTGATGGTGTCTGTAGTGAAGGTTGGTCCACTGTACCCTGGTAACATGACTGTACCAGGCAGCTGATGGTGTCTTTAGTGAAGGTTGGTCCACTGTACCCTGGTAACATGACTGTACCAGGCAGCTGATGGTGTCTGTAGTGAAGGTTGGTCCACTGTACCCTGGTAACATGACTGTACCAGGCAGCTGATGGTGTCTGTAGTGAAGGTTGGTCCACTGTACCCGGGTACATGACTGTACCAGGCAGCTGATGGTGTCTGTAGTGAAGGTGGGGCACTGTACCCTGGTAACATGACTGTACCACAGCTGATGGTGTCTGTAGTGAAGGTTGGTCCACTGTACCTGGTAACATGACTGTACCAGCAGCTGATGTGTTCTGTAGTGAAGGTTGGGGCACTGTACCCTGGTAACATCACTGTACCAGGCAGCTGGATGGTGTCTGTAGTGAAGGTTGGGGCACTGTACCCTGGTAACATGACTGTACCGGGCAGCTGATGGTGTCTGTAGTGAAGGTTGGTGCACTGTACCCAGTATCACTGTACCAGCAGCTGATGGTGTCTGTAGTGAAGGTTGGTCCACTGTACCCTGGTAACATCACTGTACCAGGCAGCTGGTGGTGTCTGTAGTGAAGGTGGTGCACTGTACCCTGGTAACATCACTGTACCGGCAGCTGATGGTGTCTGTAGTGAAGGTTGGTCCACTGTACCCTGGTAACATGACTGTACCGGCAGCTGGTGGTGTCTGTAGTGAAGGTTGGTGCACTGTACCCTGGTAACATCACTGTACCAGGCAGATGGTGGTGTCTGTAGTGAAGGTTGGTCCACTGTACCCTGGTAACATCACTGTACCGGGCAGCTGATGGTGTCTGTAGTGAAGGTTGGTCCACTGTACCCAGTAACATCACTGTACCAGGCTGATGGTGTCTGTAGTGAAGTTGGTGCACTGTACCCTGGTAACATCACTGTACCAGGCAGCTGATGGTGTCTGTAGTGAAGGTTGGTGCCACTGTACCCTTTAACTCACTGTACCAGGCAGCTGATGGTGTCTGTAGTGAAGGTTGGTGCACTGTACCCCGTAACACTGTACCGGCAGCTGATGGTGTCTGTAGTGAAGGTTGGTGCACTGTACCCAGTAACATGACTGTACCCGGCAGCTGATGGTGTCTGTAGTGAAGGTTGGTGCACTGTACCCAGTAACATGACTGTACCAGGCAGCTGATGGTGTCTGTAGTGAAGGTTGGGGGCACTGTACCCTGGTAACATCACTGTACCAGGCAGCTGATGGTGTCTGTAGTGAAGGTTGTCCACTGTACCCCGGTAACATCACTGTACCGGGCAGCTGATGGGATGTTCCAACAGGAATCGTTATTTTCAAACTCGTTAAAAAACTAATTGACAGTTGCCGTTTCCGTATAATGTAAGCGCGCAGTTTTAAACTTGCATCATAATTAATAACCGGAAAGTCTCCCACTAACCCAGCTGATCATATGTAATTCTCAATCAACTATAATTGGTTTACTCAAAGTGAGTATCCTGGTTTACGTGGTAAATACGTCGTTGCAAGTCGCTATTGAGGATAGTTGAGCGGTTAGGTTAGGTTTAGGTAACCTATCGTAACCTAACCTTGGTTGGGAATGGGTCTGGCGAGACTCGATGTGTTTTTGTTTCAGTAAAGTTGTGTGTATTTTGGTCTGTGTAGGTTCATAGACCTATGCTAATGGTTGCCTAATGGGAGGGCCGAGGCTTTGCATATTTTGACCATTGGCAATCGTGACTCATTGGCCTGCGTGTAATTTTTTCAGTAGTGTTATGATAATTTAGACTACCTTGTTTTGACAACTACTATGGTTTTTATGGCGTCAAATTTACATACTGACAACAATGGTAATGTGTGCGGTATTCTGTTGTACACGAGGAAGGGAAGGGAACTATCAGGGGGAAAGCGCCAGCCATTACAACTATATAGCACTGGGAAGGGTCAGGATAAGGATTTGGGATGGGACGGAGGGAAGGAAGGTACCCAACCACTTGGACGGTCGGGGATTGTACGCCGACCTGCAAGAAGCGTGACCGTCGCTCTACCGTCCGACCCAAGTGGTTGGTTGTACCGAGGAGGTTCAGCCAATTATCTCTGTTGTAACTACCGTATTAGATCACGAATCGTGACAGGTCACTGCCAGAAAAGTGGAGCAACTCTTCCCACTATTGAAATTAAAAAGCTCCGAAAGGAACAGTCGCAATAGGGTCAAATTCTCTTTGACACTTAAACCGTTACCTTGAGGTGCTTCCGGGGCTTAGCGTCCCGCGGCCCGGTCGTCGACCAGGCCTCCTGGTTGCTGGACTGATCAACCAGGCTGTTGGACCGTACCGTAGCCATAGTGACGAGGGATGTCTAATATAAGGGCTAACATCGTCTCCGCGGCCCGGTCGAGGACCGGGCCGCGGAGACGCTAAGCCCCGTAACTACCTAAGACCCTCTTTGTGTAGGTCGTCATTCACGCTTTGTGAATATCTATCACTGTCTGTGTACGACTAGCGTGATGGGTTCGGTGTGTCGTTATCTATCCTGAGGGGGGGGGGGCACTTAGTCACTCGATCCCATGACTGATGATAGTGAAGTAGTCTTAAAGACTGCTCATAGCCAGTCGATAGAGTTACGACCTCAAGTGGAGTCCACGGTTCAAGCCCCGTACAGCCCTGGGGTCAGATTCACGAAGCAGTTACGCAAGCATTTACGAACCTGGTTGCCAGTACTCACGAAACAGTTACGCAAGCATTTACGACCTGGGGCCAGATTCACAAAGCAGTTACGCAAACACTTACGAATCTGGACCAGATTCACGAAGCAGTTAAGCAAGCATTTACGAACCTGGGGCCAGATTCACAAAGCAGTTAGGCAAGCACTTACGAACGTGTACATCTTTCCTCAATCTTTGACGGCTTTGGTTACATTTATTAAACAGTTTACAAGCATGAAAACTTGCCAATCAACTGTTGTATTGTTATAAACAGCCTCCTGGTGCTCCGAGCTCATTAACTGTTTAATATGTTAACAAAGCCGCCGAAGATTGAGGAAAGATGTACAGGTTCGTAATTGCTTCGTGAATCTGGCCCCAGATTCCTAAGTGCTTGCGTAACTGCTTCGTTACACAGACACACACACAGATTAATTATGTCATTATAACATACTGTGTATACTGGTGTATATATGGTGACATACTGGTATACTGGTGTATATATGGTGGACATACTGTGTATACTGTTGTATATATGGTGGACATACTGTGTATACTGTTGTATATATGTGGACATACTGGTTATACTGTTTTATATATGGTGGACATACTGTGTATACTGTTGTATATATGGTGGACATACTGTGTATACTGTTGTATATATGGTGGACATACTGTGTATACTGTTGTATATTGGTGGACATACTGTGTATACTGTTGTATATATGGTGGACATACTGTGTATACTGTTGTATATATGGTGGACATACTGTGTAACTGTTGTATAATGGTGACATACTGTGTATACTGTGTATATATGGTGGACATACTGTGAATACTGTTGTATATATGGTGGACATACTGTGTATACTGTTTATATATGTTGGACATACTGTGTATACTGTGTATATATGGTGGACATACTGTGTATACTGTTGTATATAGGTGGACATACTGTGTATACTGTTGTATATATGGTGGACATACTGTGTATACTGTTGTATAATGTTGGACATACTGTGATACTGTTGTATATAGGGGACATCTGTGTATACTGTTGTATATATGGTGGACATAACTGTTATACTGTTGTATATATGGTGGACATACTGTGTACACTGTTGTATTATGGTAGACATACTGTGTACACTGTTGTATATATGGTGGACATACTGTGTACACTGTTGTATATATGGTAGACATACTGTGTACACTGTTGTATATAGGTGGACATGTGTACCTGTTGTAATATGGTTGGACATACTGGTGTATACTGTTGTATATATGGTGGACATACTGTGTATACTATTGGATATATGGTGGACATACTGTGTACACTGTTGTATATATGGTGGACATACTGTGTATACTGTTGTTATATGTTGGCATACTTTGTATACTGTTGTATATAGGTGGACATACTGTGTACTCTGTTGTATATATGGTGGACATACTGTGTATACTGTGGTATATAGGTGGACATACTGTATACTGTTGTATATATGGTGGACATACTGTATACTGGTATATATGGTGGACATACTGTGTACACTGTTGTATATATGTTGGACATCTGTGTATACTGTTGTATATATGGTGGACATACTGGTATACTGTTGGATATATGGTGGACATACTGTGTACACTGTTGTATATATGGTGACATACTGTGTATACTGTTGTATATATGTTGCATACTGTGTATACTGTTGTATATAGGTGGACATACTGTGTACTCTGTTGTATATATGGTGGACATACTGTGTATACTGTTGTATATATGGTGGACATACTGTGTATACTGTTGTATATATGGTGGACATACTGTGTATACTGGTATATATGTTGGACATACTGTGACACTGTTGTATATATGTTGGACATACTGTGTATACTGTTGTATATATGTTGGACATACTGTGTATACTGTTGTATATATGTGGACATACTGTGTATACTGTTGTATATATGGTGGACATACTGTGTACACTGTTGTATATATGGTGGACATACTGTGTACACTGTTTGTATATATGTTTGGACAAACTGTGTATACTGGTGTATATATGTTGGACATACTGTGTATACTGGTGTATATATGGTGGACATACTGTGTACACTGTTGTATATATGTTGGACATACTGTGTATACTGGTGTATTATGGTGGACATACTGTGTATACTGGTGTTATATGGTGGACATACTGCGTATACTGTTGTATATATGTTGGACATACTGTGTATACTGGTGTATATATGGTGACATACTGTGTATACTGGTGTATATATGGTGGACATACTGCGTATACTGTTGTATATATGTTGGACATACTGCGTATACTGTTGTATATATGTTGGACATACTGTGTATACTGTTGTATATATGGTGGACATACTGTGTATACTGTTGTATATATGGTGACATACTGTGTATACTGGTGTATATATGGTGGACATACTGTGTACACTGTTGTATATATGTTGGACATACTGTGTATACTGTTGTATATATGGTGACATACTGTGTACACTGTTGTATATATGGTGGACATACTGTGTATACTGTTGTATATATGTTGGACATACTGTGTATACTGGTGTATATATGGTGGACATACTGTGTATACTGTTGTATATATGTTGGACATACTGTGTATACTGTTGTATATTGTTGGACATACTGTGTATACTGTTGTATATATGGTGGACATACTGTGTACACTGTTGTATATATGGTGGACATACTGTGTATACTGTTGTATATATGTTGGACATACTGTGTACACTGTTTATATATGTTGGACATACTGTGTATACTGTTGTATATATGGTGGACATACTGTGTATACTGGTATATATGTTGGACATACTGTGTACACTGTTGTATATATGGTGGACATACTGTGTATACTGTTGTATATATGGTGGACATACTGTGTATACTGTTGGATATATGGTGGACATACTGTGTACACTGTTGTATATATGTTGGACATACTGTGTACACTGTTGTATATATGTTGGACATACTGTGTATACTGTTGTATATATGGTGGACATACTGTGTACACTGTTGTATATATGGTGGACATACTGTGTACACTGTTGTATATATGGTGGACATACTGTGTACACTGTTGTATATATGGTGGACATACTGTGTCACTGTGTATATATGTTTTGCTCTACTAGCTCTTTCTCATACTTGCTCTGCCTAAAACATACCACTCTCTAATTCTGAAACAGCTCCTCTTCAAAGTATTTATTTACATTATGAAAGCCACGTCATCATTACTGGTTTTAGAATAGATAAATATAATAGTTTCATTAAAACGAGTCAAAAAGGGCAGTGATCATTTTGAGTTAATGATGTTCAACTTTATTTATTTGACAGTGGAGTACGAACTAGGAAATGGGAATTTTATTTTGAGTTAATGATGTTCATCTTTATTTAGCTGACAATGGAGTACAAACTTAGAAGTTATGATTTTATTTTGAGTTAATGATATTCAGCTTTATTTAGCTGTCAGTGGAGTACAAACTTAGAAATGATCATTTTATTTTGAGTGAATGATATTCAGCTTTATTTAGCTGTCAGTGGAGTAATGACAGCTGAATAAAGTTGAATTTCAAAGTACGAACTTTGAAATCTGATTGTTTTCTCAATACATTTGACTTGTATCAATGTTGGTGTGGGCACGGTTCCTTGGGTTATAACCCTGTGGGTGAAAAAGCATCATCTCTATTTTCTGTCCTACATTGTGGCTTGCTGCTGCTAGCTACATCTAGCATTTTTTTTAAAGAAGCGGTCTTGAATCATTAGCCTCCAACTTGTTCCGTATTTTAAACGTTGCGATGAGATCGACTCGGTAATGTCTGGTTTTGTAGTGTTGTTAGTCATCTGGCCCTCAGCCGGTCCTGGTATGAGAGTCGACTCAGTTCTGGAAAGATTTTTATTCTGGTGTTGAACTTTCCGCAAAGTTTTCTCTGAAGATGAGCTCTATTCTTGAGGACAAGAATCCAAGCATCAGAGATTTCTTGAGGTTATCTTGAGATGATTTCGGGGCTTTAGTGTCCCCGCGGCCCGGTCCTCGACCAGGCCTCCACCCCCAGGAAGCAGCCCGTGACAGCTGACTAACACCCAGGTATCTATTTTACTGCTAGGTAACAGGGCATAGGGTGAAAGAAACTCTGCCCATTGTTTCTCGCCGGCGCTGGGATCGAACCCAGGACTACAGTTGTATAATATCATACTTTCCTGAAGTGAGTTTCGTTTGTCTTCCTAGGATTAGGATGGCGTTATTTTGTTACACTGGAGGGCCTTGGGAGTAGAACTCTCAGAACCCCATCAAGCAAGCCTCCTTAATCCAACGGTATGTTGGTTGCTAGGGAAATTTAGCTGTTATCAAGATGTCATTTAGGATTTACCTCGTCTCCAAGCTAACGTGGGTATTTCTTGTGGGAATTTCTACGACGCTGGGTGATTTCCGTGCAGACTTGTTAGATACTCCCAGAGGTTGACTGACGACTTCTCTCAGGAGCGGCCCCGCGGTTGCTGGAAGTTAGAGGGACAGGAGGATTAGCCTCTCATTAGTTGGCTGTAGTCGCCTGTGTTGTAACAATGAAGATCTGGTTCTTTGTGATACCTGGTTGATACCTGGTTGATGGGGTTCTGGGAGTTCTTCTACTCCCCAAGCCCGGCCCGAGGCCAGGCTCGACTTGGAGAGTTTGGTCCACCAGGCTGTGTGCTTGGAGCGGCTAACTTCGTATCTGCATATTGGGGGATTTTATTGGGGTTATCTTGGTTACCTTAAGATGGTTTCGGGGCTTAGCGTCCCCGCGCCCGGTCCTCGACCAGGCCTCCTTTTTGTTACACATCCCCAGGAAGCAGCCCGTAGCAGCTGTCTAACTCCCTGGTACTTATTTACTGCTAGGTGAACAGGGGCATCAAGGTGACAGAAACTCTGCCCATTTGTTTCCGCCTCCACTGGGATCGAACCCTGAACATTAGGACTACAATCCAGTGCCATATCCACTCGTATGTCAGGCCCCTGTGTCTGAAAAAAATCCCAGAGCCACTTAAGGACTCCCGTTCTCCTATCCTAATCTGTCCTCATCACTGACTATTCGTTTCAGTAGGATTCCCAGGAAATAGGTTAGGAATCTTTTTAATGATAGTAATGGCTTGACGAGTATTCGATATGTGAGTGTTTGTTCGTTGGTTGTAAAAGATTGTTGTTTGAACCTTCCTGTGCTCGTAGATGAACATGTGTGTGTCCAAGGTCAATGCTGTTCACTCATTCTAGGGTGAAACGGAGGTTAGGGTGGACCTCACTTGTCCAGGTGAAAAAAGCTGTTAAGATGATTATCGCCTCACATCATTACTCCAAAAATAATATTATCAAGCGTTACCTATCTACCTTGAGGTAGGTAGGAGCATAGGTGGAGTTCTCTGAGAGAGAACTCTTATCAACATCAGAGGCCCGAGACTGTTCAACACACTTCCACTACACATAAGGGACATAACTGGCCGACCCTCACAGTGTTCAAGAGAGAACTATCAACATCAGAGGCCCGAGACTGTTCAACACGCTTCCACTACACATAAGGGACATAACTGGCCGACCCCTCACAGTGTTCAAGAGAGAACTATCAACATCAGAGGCCCGAGACTGTTCAACACGCTTCCACTACACATAAGGGACATAACTGGCCGACCCCTCACAGTGTTCAAGAGAGAACTATCAACATCAGAGGCCCGAGACTGTTCAACACACTTCCACTACACATAAGGGACATAACTGGCCGACCCTCACAGTGTTCAAGAGAGAACTATCAACATCAGAGGCCCGAGACTGTTCACACACTTCCACTACACATAAGGGACATAACTGGCCGACCCCTCACAGTGTTCAAGAGAGAACTATCAACATCAGAGGCCCGAGACTGTTCAACACACTTCCACTACACATAAGGGACATAACTGGCCGACCCCTCACAGTGTTCAAGAGAGAACTATCAACATCAGAGGCCCGAGACTGTTCAACACGCTTCCACTACACATAAGGGACATACTGGCCGACCCCTCACAGTGTTCAAGAGAGAACTATCAACATCAGAGGCCCGAGACTGTTCAACACACTTCCACTACACATAAGGGACATAACTGGCCGACCCCTCACAGTGTTCAAGAGAGAACTATCAACATCAGAGGCCCGAGACTGTTCAACACACTTCCACTACACATAAGGGACATAACTGCCGACCCCTCACAGTGTTCAAGAGAGAACTATCAACATCAGAGGCCCGAGACTGTTCAACACGCTTCCACTACACATAAGGGACATAACTGGCCGACCCCTCACAGTGTTCAAGAGAGAACTATCAACATCAGAGGCCCGAGACTGTTCAACACGCTTCCACTACACATAAGGGACATAACTGGCCGACCCCTCACAGTGTTCAAGAGAGAACTATCAACATCAGAGGCCCGAGACTGTTCAACACGCTTCCACTACACATAGGGACATAACTGGCCGACCCCTCACAGTGTTCAAGAGAGAACTATCAACATCAGAGGCCCGAGACTGTTCAACACGCTTCCACTACACATAAGGGACATAACTGGCCGACCCCTCACAGTGTTCAAGAGAGAACTATCAACATCAGAGGCCCGAGACTGTTCAACACACTTCCACTACACATAAGGGACATAACTGGCCGACCCCTCACAGTGTTCAAGAGAGAACTATCAACACCAGAGGCCCGAGACTGTTCAACACACTTCCACTACACATAAGGGCATAACTGGCCGACCCCTCACAGTGTTCAAGAGAGAACTATCAACATCAGAGGCCCGAGACTGTTCAACACGCTTCCACTACACATAAGGGACATAACTGGCCGACCCCTCACAGTGTTCAAGAGAGAACTATCAACATCAGAGGCCCGAGACTGTTCAACACGCTTCCACTACACATAAGGGACATAACTGGCCGACCCCTCACAGTGTTCAAGAGAGAACTATCAACATCAGAGGCCCGAGACTGTTCAACACGCTTCCACTACACATAAGGGACATAACTGGCCGACCCCTCACAGTGTTCAAGAGAGAACTATCAACATCAGAGGCCCGAGACTGTTCAACACACTTCCACTACACATAAGGGACATAACTGGCCGACCCCTCACAGTGTTCAAGAGAGAACTATCAACATCAGAGGCCCGAGACTGTTCAACACGCTTCCACTACACATAAGGGACATAACTGGCCGACCCCTCACAGTGTTCAAGAGAGAACTATCAACATCAGAGGCCCGAGACTGTTCAACACACTTCCACTACACATAAGGGACATAACTGGCCGACCCCTCACAGTGTTCAAGAGAGAACTATCAACATCAGAGGCCCGAGACTGTTCAACACACTTCCACTACACATAAGGACATAACTGGCCGACCCCTCACAGTGTTCAAGAGAGAACTATCAACATCAGAGCCCGAGACTGTTCAACACGCTTCCACTACACATAGGGACATAACTGGCCGACCCCTCACAGTGTTCAAGAGAGAACTATCAACATCAGAGGCCCGAGACTGTTCAACACACTTCCACTACACATAAGGGACATAACTGGCCGACCCCTCACAGTGTTCAAGAGAGAACTATCACATCAGAGGCCCGAGACTGTTCAACACGCTTCCACTACACATAAGGGACATAACTGCCGACCCCTCACAGTGTTCAAGAGAGAACTATCAACATCAGAGGCCCGAGACTGTTCAACACCTTCCACTACACATAAGGACATAACTGGCCGACCCCTCACAGTGTTCAAGAGAGAACTATCAACATCAGAGGCCCGAGACTGTTCAACACGCTTCACTACACATAAGGGACATAACTGGCCGACCCCTCACAGTGTTCAAGAGAGAACTATAACACCTCCAAA
>WNGS01167419.1:0-19928 GCA_020271785.1 Procambarus virginalis | reverse complement strand
TGTACCCTGGTAACATCACTGTACCGGGCAGCTGGTGGTGTCTGTAGTGAAGGTTGGTGCACTGTACCCTGGTAACATCACTGTACCAGGCAGCTGATGGTGTTGTAGTGAAGGTTGGTCACTGTACCCTGGTAACATGACTGTACCGGGCAGCTGGTGGTGTCTGTAGTGAAGGTTGGTCACTGTACCCTGGTAACATGACTGTACCGGCAGCTGGTGGTGTCTGTAGTGAAGGTTGGTCACTGTACCCTGGTAACATCACTGTAACGGGCAGCTGGTGGTGTCTGTAGTGAAGGGTGGTGCACTGTACCCTGGTAACACACTGTACCGGGCAGCTGGTGGTGTCTGTAGTGAAGGTGGGTCCACTGTACCCGGTAACATCACTGTACCGGGCAGCTGGTGGTGTCTGTAGTGAAGGTTGGTGCACTGTACCCTGGTAACTCACTGTACCGGGCAGCTGGTGGTGTCTGTAGTGAAGGTTGGTCCACTGTACCCGGTAACATCACTGGAACGGGCAGCTGGTGGTGTCTGTAGTGAAGGTTGGTGCACTGTACCCTGGTAACATGACTGTACCGGGCAGCTGGTGGTGTCTGTAGTGAAGGTTGGTGCACTGTACCCTGGTAACATCACTGTACCGGGCAGCTGGGTGTGTCTGTAGTGAAGGTTGGTGCACTGTACCCTGGTAACATCACTGTACCAGGCAGCTGGTGGTGTCTGTAGTGAAGGTTGGTGCACTGTACCCTGGTAACATCACTGTACAGGCAGCTGATGGTGTCTGTAGTGAAGGTTGGTCCACTGTACCCAGTATCACTGTACCAGGCAGCTGATGGTGTCTGTAGTGAAGGTTGGTGCACTGTACCCTGGTAACATCCTGTACCAGGCAGCTGATGGTGTCTGTAGTGAAGGTTGGTGCACTGTACCCTGGTAACATGACTGTACCGGGCAGCTGATGGTGTCTGTAGTGAAGGTTGTGCACTGTACCAGTTCACTGTACCAGGCAGCTGAGGGTGTCTGTAGTGAAGGGTGGTGCACTGTACCCTGGTAACATCACTGTACCAGCAGCTGGTGGTGTCTGTAGTGAAGGTTGGTCACTGTACCCTGGTAACATCACTGTACCAGGCACCTGATGGTGTCTGTAGTGAAGGTTGGTGCACTGTACCCCGGTTACATCACTGTACCGTGCAGCTGGTGGTGTCTGTAGTGAAGGTTGGTGCACTGTACCCCGGTAATCACTGTACCAGGCAGCTGATGGTGTCTGTAGTGAAGGTTGGTGCACTGTACCCTGGTAACATGACTGTACCGGGCAGCTGATGGTGTCTGTAGTGAAGGTTGGCACTGTACCCAGTAACATGACTGTACAGGCAGCTGGGGGTCTGTAGTGAAGGTTGGTCCACTGTACCCTGGTAACATCACTGTACCGGGCAGCTGGTGGTGTCTAGTGAAGGTTGGTCCACTGTACCCTGGTAACATGACTGTACCAGGCAGCTGATGGTGTCTGTAGTGAAGGTTGTGCACTGTACCCTGGTAACATCACTGTACCAGGCAGCTGATGGTGTCTGTAGTGAAGGTTGGTGCACTGTACCCTGGTAACATGACTGTACCGTGCAGCTGATGGTTTCTGTAGTGAAGTTGGTGACTGTACCCTGGTAACATGACTGTACCAGGCAGCTGATGGTGTCTGTAGTGAAGGTTGGTCCACTGTACCCTGGTAACATGACTGTACCAGGAAGCTGATGGTGTCTGTAGTGAAGGTTGGTCCACTGTACCCTGGTAACATGACTGTACCAGGCAGCTGATGGTGTCTGTAGTGAAGGTTGGTCCACTGTACCCTGGTAACATGACTGTACCAGGCAGCTGTGGTGTCTGTAGTGAAGGTGGTCCACTGTACCTGGTAACATGACTGTACAGGCAGCTGATGGTGTCTGTAGTGAAGGTTGGGCACTGTACCCTGGTAACATGACTGTACCAGGCAGCTGATGGTGTCTGTAGTGAAGGTTGGTCCACTGTACCCTGGTAACATGACTGTACCAGGCAGCTGATGGGGGTCTGTAGTGAAGGTTGGGGCACTGTACCCTGGTAACATCACTGTACCAGGCAGCTGATGGTGTCTGTAGTGAAGGTTGGGGCACTGTACCCTGGTAACATGACTGTACCGGGCAGCTGATGGTGTCTGTAGTGAAGGTTGGTGCACTGTACCCAGTATCACTGTACCAGGCAGCTGATGGTGTCTGTAGTGAAGGTTGGTGCACTGTACCTGGTAACATCACTGTACCAGGCAGCTGGTGGTGTCTGTAGTGAGGTTGGTGCACTGTACCCTGGTAACATCACTGTACAGGCAGCTGATGGTGTCTGTAGTGAAGGTGGTCCACTGTACCCTGGTAACATGACTGTACCGGGCAGCTGGTGGTGTCTGTAGTGAAGGTTGGTGCACTGTACCCTGGTAACATCACTGTACCAGGCAGATGGTGGTGTCTGTAGTGAAGGTTGGTCCACTGTACCCTGGTAACATCACTGTACCGGGCAGCTGATGGTGTCTGTAGTGAAGGTTGGTCCACTGTACCCAGTAACATCACTGTACCAGGCAGCTGATGGTGTCTGTAGTGAAGGTTGGGCACTGTACCCTGGTAAATCACTGTACCAGGCAGCTGATGGTGTCTGTAGTGAAGGTTGGTGCCACTGTACCCTGGTAACATCACTGTACCAGGCAGCTGATGGTGTCTGTAGTGAAGGTTGGTGCACTGTACCCGTAACATGACTGTACCAGGCAGCTGATGGTGTCTGTAGTGAAGGTTGGTGCACTGTACCCAGTAACATGACTGTACCAGGAGCTGATGGTGTCTGTAGTGAAGGTTGGTGCACTGTACCCAGTAACATGACTGTACCAGGCAGCTGATGGTGTCTGTAGTGAAGGGGGGCACTGTACCCTGGTAACATCACTGTACCAGGCAGCTGATGGTGTCTGTAGTGAAGGTTGGTCCACGGTACCCCGGTAACATCACTGTACCGGGCAGCTGATGGGATGTTCCAACAGGGAATCGTTTTTTCAAACTCGTAAAAAACTAATTGACAGGTGCCGTTTCCGTATAATGTAAGCGCGCAGTTTTAAACTTGCATCATAATTAATAACCGGAAAGTCTCCCACTAACCCAGCTGATCATATGTAATTCTCAATCAACTATAATTGGTTTACTCAAGTGAGTATCCTGGTTTACGTGGTAAATACGTCGTTGCAAGTCGCTATTGAGGATAGTTGAGCGGTTAGGTTAGGTTTAGGTAACCTATCGTAACCTAACCTTGGTTGGGAATGGGTCTGGCGAGACTCGATGTGTTGGTTTCAGTAAAGTTGTGTGTATTTTGGTCTGTGTAGGTTCATAGACCTATGCTAATGGTTGCCTAATGGAGAGGCCGAGGCTTTGCATATTTTGACCATTGGCAAATCGTGACTCATTGGCCTGCGTGTAATTTTTTCAGTAGGTTATGATAATTTAGACCTATTGTTTTGACAACTATGGGTTTTTATGGCGTCAAATTTACATACTGACAACAATGGTAATGTGTGCGGTATTCTGTTGTACACGAGGAAGGGAAGGGAACTATCAGGGGGAAAGCGCCAAGCATTACAAACTATAGCACTGGGAAGGGTCAGGATAAGGATTTGGGATGGGACGGAGGGAAGGAATGGTACCCAACCACTTGGACGGTCGGGGATTGTACGCCGACCTGCAAGAAGCGTGACCGTCGCTCTACCGTCCGACCCAAGTGGTTGGTTGTACACGAGGAGGTTCAGCCAATTATCTCTGTTGTAACTACCGTATTAGATCACGAATCGTGACAGGTCACTGCCAGAAAAGTGGAGCAACTCTTCCCACTATTGAAATTAAAAAGCTCCGAAAGGAACAGTCGCAATTAGGGTCAAATTCTCTTTGACACTTAAACCGTTACCTTGAGGTGCTTCCGGGGCTTAGCGTCCCCGCGGCCCGGTCGTCGACCAGGCCTCCTGGTTGCTGGACTGATCAACCAGGCTGTTGGACCGTACCGTAGCCATAGTGACGAGGGATGTCTAATATAAGGGCTAACATCGTCTCCGCGGCCCGGTCGAGGACCGGGCCGCGGAGACGCTAAGCCCCGTAACTACCTAAGACCTCTTTGTGTAGGTCGTCATTCACGCTTTGTGAATATCTATCACTGTCTTGTACGACTAGCGTGATGGGTTCGGTGTGTCGTTATCTATCCTGGAGGGGGGGGGGGCACTTAGTCACTCGATCCCATGACTGATGGATAGTGAAGTAGTCTTAAAGACTGCTCATAGCCAGTCGATAGAGTTACGACCTCAAGTGGAGTCCACGGTTCAAGCCCCGTACAGCCCCGGGGTCAGATTCACGAAGCAGTTACGCAAGCATTTACGAACCTGGTTGCCAGTACTCACGA
This sequence comes from Procambarus virginalis, assembly GCA_020271785.1. Lineage (NCBI taxonomy): Eukaryota > Metazoa > Arthropoda > Malacostraca > Decapoda > Cambaridae > Procambarus > Procambarus virginalis. Next base: position 15,500 of record WNGS01167419.1, on the reverse strand, counting down.
AACAGTTACGCAAGCATTTACGAACCTGGGGCCAGATTCACAAAGCAGTTACGCAAACACTTACGAATCTGGGACCAGATTCACGAAGCAGTTAAGCAAGCATTTACGAACCTGGGGCCAGATTCACAAAGCAGTTAGGCAAGCACTTACGAACGTGTACATCTTTCCTCAATCTTTGACGGCTTTGGTTACATTTATTAAACAGTTTACAAGCATGAAAACTTGCCAATCAACTGTTGTTATTGTTATAAACAGCCTCCTGGTGCTTCCGAGCTCATTAACTGTTTAATAATTGTTAACAAAGCCGCCGAAGATTGAGGAAAGATGTACAGGTTCGTAATTGCTTCGTGAATCTGGCCCCAGATTCCTAAGTGCTTGCGTAACTGCTTCGTTACACAGACACACACACAGATTAAATTATGTCATTATAACATACTGTGTATACTGGTGTATATATGGTGGACATACTGTGTATACTGGTGTATATATGGTGGACATACTGTGTATACTGTTGTATATATGGTGGACATACTGTGTATACTGTTGTATATTGGTGGACATACTGTGTATACTGTTGTATATATGGTGGACATACTGTGTATACTGTTGTATATATGGTGGACATACTGTGTATACTGTTGTATATATGGTGGACATACTGTGTATACTGTTGTATATATGGTGGACATACTGTGTATACTGTTGTATATATGGTGGACATACTGTGTATACTGTTGTATATATGGTGGACATACTGTGTATACTGTTGTATATATGGTGGACATACTGTGTATACTGTTGTATATATGGTGGACATACTGTGAATCTGTTGTATATATGGTGGACATACTGTGTATACTGTTGTATATATGTTGGACATACTGTGTATACTGTGTATATATGGTGGACATACTGTGTATACTGTTGTATATATGGTGGACATACTGTGTATACTGTTGTATATATGGTGGACATACTGTGTATACTGTTGTATAATGTTGGACATACTGTGTATACTGTTGTATATATGGTGGACATACTGTGTATACTGTTGTATATATGGTGGACATACTGTGTATACTGTTGTATATATGGTGGACATACTGTGTACACTGTTGTTATATGGTAGACATACTGTGTACACTGTTGTATATATGGTGGACATACTGTGTACACTGTTGTATATATGGTAGACATACTGTGTACACTGTTGTATATATGGTGGACATACTGTGTACACTGTTGTATATATGTTGGACATACTGTGTATACTGTTGTATATATGGTGGACATACTGGTATACTATTGGATATATGGTGGACATACTGTGTACACTGTTGTATATATGGTGGACATACTGTGTATACTGTTGTATATATGTTGGACATACTGTGTATACTGTTGTATATATGGTGGACATACTGTGTACTCTGTTGTATATATGGTGGACATACTGTGTATACTGTTGTATATAGGTGGACATACTGTGTATACTGTTGTATATATGGTGGACATACTGTGTATACTGGTATATATGGTGGACATACTGTGTACACTGTTGTATATATGTTGGACATACTGTGTATACTGTTGTATATATGGTGGACATACTGGTATACTGTTGGATATATGGTGGACATACTGTGTACACTGTTGTATATATGGGGACATACTGTGTATACTGTTGTATATATGTTGGACATACTGTGTATACTGTTGTATATGGTGGACATACTGTGTAATATGTTGTATATATGGTGGACATACTGTGTATACTGTTGTATATATGGTGGACATACTGTGTATACTGTTGTATATATGGTGGACATACTGTGTATACTGGTATATATGTTGGACATACTGTGTACACTGTTGTATATATGTTGGACATACTGTGTATACTGTTGTATATATGTTGGACATACTGTGTATACTGTTGTATATATGGTGGACATACTGTGTATACTGTTGTATATATGGTGGACATACTGTGTACACTGTTGTATATATGGTGGACATACTGTGTACACTGTTGTATATATGTTGGACAAACTGTGTATACTGGTGTATATATGTTGGACATACTGTGTATACTGGTGTATATATGGTGGACATACTGTGTACACTGTTGTATATATGTTGGACATACTGTGTATACTGGTGTATATATGGTGGACATACTGTGTATACTGGTGTATATATGGTGGACATACTGCGTATACTGTTGTATATATGTTGGACATACTGTGTATACTGGTGTATATATGGTGACATACTGTGTATACTGGTGTATATATGGTGGACATACTGCGTATACTGTTGTATATATGTTGGACATACTGCGTATACTGTTGTATATATGTTGGACATACTGTGTATACTGTTGTATATATGGTGGACATACTGTGTATACTGTTGTATATATGGTGGACATACTGTGTATACTGGTGTATATATGGTGGACATACTGTGTACACTGTGTATATATGTTGGACATACTGTGTATACTGTTGTATATATGGTGGACATACTGTGTACACTGTTGTATATATGGTGGACATACTGTGTATACTGTTGTATATATGTTGGACATACTGTGTATACTGGTGTATATATGGTGGACATACTGTGTATACTGTTGTATATATGTTGGACATACTGTGTATACTGTTGTATATATGTTGGACATACTGTGTATACTGTTGTATATATGGTGGACATACTGTGTACACTGTTGTATATATGGTGGACATACTGTGTATACTGTTGTATATATGTTGGACATACTGTGTACACTGTTGTATATATGTTGGACATACTGTGTATACTGTTGTATATATGGTGGACATACTGTGTATACTGGTATATATGTTGGACATACTGTGTACACTGTTGTATATATGGTGGACATACTGTGTATACTGTTGTATATATGGTGGACATACTGTGTATACTGTTGGATATATGGTTGGACATACTGTGTACACTGTTGTATATATGTTGGACATACTGTGTACACTGTTGTATATATGTTGGACATACTGTGTATACTGTTGTATATATGGTGGACATACTGTGTACACTGTTGTATATATGGTGGACATACTGTGTACACTGTTGTATATATGGTGGACATACTGTGTACACTGTTGTATATATGGTGGACATACTGTGTACACTGTTGTATATATGTTTTGCTCTACTAGCTCTTTCTCATACTTGCTCTGCCTAAAGCATACCACTCTCTAATTCTGAAACAGCTCCTCTTCAAAGTATTTATTTACATTATGAAAGCCACGTCATCATTACTGGTTTTAGAATAGATAAATATAATAGTTTCATTAAAACGAGTCAAAAGGGCAGTGATCATTTTGAGTTAATGATGTTCAACTTTATTTATTTGACAGTGGAGTACGAACTAGGAAATGGGAATTTTATTTTGAGTTAATGATGTTCATCTTTATTTAGCTGACAATGGAGTACAAACTTAGAAGTTATGATTTTATTTTGAGTTAATGATATTCAGCTTTATTTAGCTGTCAGTGGAGTACAAACTTAGAAATGATCATTTTATTTTGAGTGAATGATATTCAGCTTTATTTAGCTGTCAGTGGAGTAATGACAGCTGAATAAAGTTGAATTTCAAAGTACGAACTTTGAAATCTGATTGTTTTCTCAATACATTTGACTTGTATCAATGTTGGTGGGCACGGTTCCTTGGGTTTATAACCCTGTGGGTGAAAAAGCATCATCTATTTTCTGTCCTACATTGTGGCTTGCTGCTGCTAGCTACATCTAGCATTTTTTTAAAGAAGCGGTCTTGAATCATTAGCCTCCAACTTGTTCCGTATTTTAAACGTTGCGATGAGATCGACTCGGTAATGTCTGGTTTTGTAGTGTTGTTAGTCATCTGGCCCTCAGCCGGTCCTGGTATGAGAGTCGACTCAGTTCTGGAAAGATTTTTATTCCTGGTGTTGAACTTTCCGCAAAGTTTTCTCTGAAGATGAGGTCTCTATTCTTGAGGACAAGAATCCAAGCATCAGAGATTTCTTGAGGTTATCTTGAGATGATTTCGGGGCTTTAGTGTCCCCGCGGCCCGGTCCTCGACCAGGCCTCCACCCCCAGGAAGCAGCCCGTGACAGCTGACTAACACCCAGGTATCTATTTTACTGCTAGGTAACAGGGCATAGGGTGAAAGAAACTCTGCCCATTGTTTCTCGCCGGCGCCTGGGATCGAACCCAGGACTACAGTTGTATAATATCATACTTTCCTTGAAGTGAGTTTCGTTTGTCTTCCTAGGATTAGGATGGCGTTATTTTGTTACACTGGAGGGCCTTGGGAGTAGAACTCTCAGAACCCCATCAAGCAAGCCTCCTTAATCCAACGGTATGTTGGTTGCTAGGGAAATTTAGCTGTTATCAAGATGTCATTTAAGGATTTACCTCGTCTCCAAGCTAACGTGGGTATTTCTTGTGGGAATTTCTACGACGCTGGGTGATTTCCGTGCAGACTTGTTAGATACTCCCAGAGGTTGACTGACGACTTCTCTCAGGAGCGGCCCCGCGGTTGCTGGAAGTTAGAGGGACAGGAGGATTAGCCTCTCATTAGTTGGCTGTAGTCGCCTGTGTTGTAACAATGAAGATCTGGTTCTTTGTGATACCTGGTTGATACCTGGTTGATGGGGTTCTGGGAGTTCTTCTACTCCCCAAGCCCGGCCCGAGGCCAGGCTCGACTTGTGAGAGTTTGGTCCACCAGGCTGTTGCTTGGAGCGGCTAACTTCGTATCTGCATATTGGGGGATTTTATTGGGGTTATCTTGGTTACCTTAAGATGGTTTCGGGGCTTAGCGTCCCCGCGGCCCGGTCCTCGACCAGGCCTCCTTTTTGTTACACATCCCCAGGAAGCAGCCCGTAGCAGCTGTCTAACTCCTGGTACTTATTTACTGCTAGGTGAACAGGGGCATCAAGGTGACAGAAACTCTGCCCATTTGTTTCCGCCTCCACTGGGGATCGAACCCTGAACATTAGGACTACAAATCCAGTGCCATATCCACTCGTATGTCAGGCCCCTGTGTCTGAAAAAAATCCCAGAGCCACTTAAGGACTCCCGTTCTCCTATCCTAATCTGTCCTCATCACTGACTATTCGTTTCAGTAGGATTCCCAGGAAATAGGTTAGGAATCTTTTTAAATGATAGTAATGGCTTGACGAGTATTCGATATGTGAGTGTTTGTTCGTTGGTTTGTAAAAGATTGTTGTTTGAACCTTCCTGTGCTCGTAGATGAACATGTGTGTGTCCAAGGTCAATGCTGTTTCACTCAATTCTAGGGTGAAACGGAGGTTAGGGTGGACCTCACTTGTCCAGGTGAAAAAAGCTGTTAAGATGATTATCGCCTCACATCATTACTCCAAAAATAATATTTATCAAGCGTTACCTATCTACCTTGAGGTAGGTAGGAGCATAGGTGGAGTTCTCTGAGAGAGAACTCTTATCAACATCAGAGGCCCGAGACTGTTCAACACACTTCCACTACACATAAGGGACATAACTGGCCGACCCCTCACAGTGTTCAAGAGAGAACTATCAACATCAGAGGCCCGAGACTGTTCAACACGCTTCCACTACACATAAGGGACATAACTGGCCGACCCCTCACAGTGTTCAAGAGAGAACTATCAACATCAGAGGCCCGAGACTGTTCAACACGCTTCCACTACACATAAGGGACATAACTGGCCGACCCCTCACAGTGTTCAAGAGAGAACTATCAACATCAGAGGCCCGAGACTGTTCAACACGCTTCCACTACACATAAGGGACATAACTGGCCGACCCCTCACAGTGTTCAAGAGAGAACTATCAACATCAGAGGCCCGAGACTGTTCAACACACTTCCACTACACATAAGGGACATAACTGGCCGACCCCTCACAGTGTTCAAGAGAGAACTATCAACATCAGAGGCCCGAGACTGTTCAACACACTTCCACTACACATAAGGGACATAACTGGCCGACCCCTCACAGTGTTCAAGAGAGAACTATCAACATCAGAGGCCCGAGACTGTTCAACACACTTCCACTACACATAAGGGACATACTGGCCGACCCCTCACAGTGTTCAAGAGAGAACTATCAACATCAGAGGCCCGAGACTGTTCAACACACTTCCACTACACATAAGGGACATAACTGGCCGACCCCTCACAGTGTTCAAGAGAGAACTATCAACATCAGAGGCCCGAGACTGTTCAACACACTTCCACTACACATAAGGGACATAACTGGCCGACCCCTCACAGTGTTCAAGAGAGAACTATCAACATCAGAGGCCCGAGACTGTTCAACACACTTCCACTACACATAAGGGACATAACTGGCCGACCCCTCACAGTGTTCAAGAGAGAACTATCAACATCAGAGGCCCGAGACTGTTCAACACGCTTCCACTACACATAAGGGACATAACTGGCCGACCCCTCACAGTGTTCAAGAGAGAACTATCAACATCAGAGGCCCGAGACTGTTCAACACACTTCCACTACACATAAGGGACATAACTGGCCGACCCCTCACAGTGTTCAAGAGAGAACTATCAACATCAGAGGCCCGAGACTGTTCAACACGCTTCCACTACACATAAGGGACATAACTGGCCGACCCCTCACAGTGTTCAAGAGAGAACTATCAACATCAGAGGCCCGAGACTGTTCAACACGCTTCCACTACACATAAGGGACATAACTGGCCGACCCCTCACAGTGTTCAAGAGAGAACTATCAACATCAGAGGCCCGAGACTGTTCAACACACTTCCACTACACATAAGGGACATAACTGGCCGACCCCTCACAGTGTTCAAGAGAGAACTATCAACATCAGAGGCCCGAGACTGTTCAACACGCTTCCACTACACATAAGGGACATAACTGGCCGACCCCTCACAGTGTTCAAGAGAGAACTATCAACATCAGAGGCCCGAGACTGTTCAACACACTTCCACTACACATAAGGGACATAACTGGCCGACCCCTCACAGTGTTCAAGAGAGAACTATCAACATCAGAGGCCCGAGACTGTTCAACACGCTTCCACTACACATAAGGGACATAACTGGCCGACCCCTCACAGTGTTCAAGAGAGAACTATCAACATCAGAGGCCCGAGACTGTTCAACACGCTTCCACTACACATAAGGGACATAACTGGCCGACCCCTCACAGTGTTCAAGAGAGAACTATCAACATCAGAGGCCCGAGACTGTTCAACACGCTTCCACTACACATAAGGGACATAACTGGCCGACCCCTCACAGTGTTCAAGAGAGAACTATCAACATCAGAGGCCCGAGACTGTTCAACACGCTTCCACTACACATAAGGGACATAACTGGCCGACCCCTCACAGTGTTCAAGAGAGAACTATCAACATCAGAGGCCCGAGACTGTTCAACACGCTTCCACTACACATAAGGGACATAACTGGCCGACCCCTCACAGTGTTCAAGAGAGAACTATCAACATCAGAGGCCCGAGACTGTTCAACACGCTTCCACTACACATAAGGGACATAACTGGCCGACCCCTCACAGTGTTCAAGAGAGAACTATCAACATCAGAGGCCCGAGACTGTTCAACACACTTCCACTACACATAAGGGACATAACTGGCCGACCCCTCACAGTGTTCAAGAGAGAACTATCAACCCAGAGGCCCGAGACTGTTCAACACGCTTCCACTACACATAAGGGACATAACTGGCCGACCCCTCACAGTGTTCAAGAGAGAACTATCAACATCAGAGGCCCGAGACTGTTCAACACTTCCACTACACATAAGGGACATAACTGGCCGACCCCTCACAGTGTTCAAGAGAGAACTATCAACATCAGAGGCCCGAGACTGTTCAACACGCTTCCACTACACATAAGGGACATAACTGGCCGACCCCTCACAGTGTTCAAGAGAGAACTAGATAAACACCTCCAAAGAGATAAAAAAAAACACTGATCTAAGTATGCGGAAAAAAGTATACAAGTATGATGAACAGTCTAATTACAGAAATTTCATCTGATTAACCATTGTTTTAATCAGTAATTAGAAAAGCAGCTATTAAGATGTTTCGTAGAATTTATTTTTGGATGAAAATCGCAACAAATTGGGTATGATGCCACTTAGTGGAGAGATTTAGCAAGAGATCAGCAGCAGATCAGCCATTACTAAAACCATACTGTTGATCACATGTTAGCCAATGATGATCAACAAATTACGTCATTTGCTGAATGATTAGTAAGTAATTAACTAATGAAGGCATGTTGAGGGATTAATGATTCTAGGATTTCTCTCTCTCTCTCTCTCTCTCTCCTCTCTCTCTCTTCTCTCTCTCTCTCTCTCTCTCTCTCTCTCTCTCTCTCTCTCTCTCTCTCTCATATTTACCAATCTCACCATTAATGTGTGTGTAATGCAATCTCCTGCATTACACCACATTAATAGCAAAATTTATTTAAAACAATACATATACAATGAAGGTTTACGTGCAAAGGAATAGACAAACAGATAATTTAACAGATTAATCCTTTTATTTCTTTATTATATCATAGATATCCTTCTCACAGGAGGAGATACCATGGTACTCTCTTATACGGAACAAATAGTCCTCCGTCCGCTCCTTGTCCCTCATAACCTGCTCCTTAGGCATCCTCAGTCCGTCACTGTCAGTCCCCACTTGGCGCACTTTGCCTCATACCGCTCAATCCTTGCGGTCTCTGTGGTAGGTGGAGTCCGTGGTGGTGTCGTCTCTGATGTGGTCCTGTAGGCGGCGGAGCAGGTTGGGCAGGGATGGCCGCCACTCTTGGTTGGACAGTGTCGCCTCCTGAAACAGGTTCACTAGTACCGGATCTTGGTACCTGTCACCTCTAGGATCTCCTGCATTAGACGCCCGTAGGAGAAGACGTCTGAGGCGAAGGTGCTGGGTTCACCTGCCAAGAGTTCTGGGCGTAGAATGGGTAGTCTTCGGGGTCACCTTTCGCAAGGACCACTTCGCCAGTCTTACAAGAGAGGCCGAAGTCGATCACGCTAATTTTTGGGTGGTGGGTGAGCCTTCAATCATTACATTGTTGGATTTTATGTCATTATGGACATAGTCTTTTGTGTGGATATGCAGTATTTTTAGTCCAATTTTAAACCCAATCTGCACAACGTCGTATCGGGGGTCGCATATGATCTTGTCGAGTTCGTGTCCCTTTATAAGTGGTGAGGAGAGCTGGGCGGTCGTCAGACACCCCCAGTAGGAGGGGGCGCCTCCAGCCCCCTTCAGCTCCGACAAGACTTGCGCTTCGCACTCGAAGCTCTCAGCAGCCGATGCATGGTTGGCCACTTTAAGTGCGGCTGCTCTCCGTCCAGTTACCAGGGCTACTCTACCATAAGTCCCGGACCCAGAGTTTTTATCTGTTCCTTATGAGCTGCGACACGTCGTCTGCTCCAAGACGCTCCATTTTCTCAGACTAACTAGTCAGATGTCCAGCTAGTCCAGCAGGTGTTAATATCCTAGATGCCAGACATATAGTCAAGAGATCACCAGGGCTGGCCAGAGGGGCAGGCAAGGGAAAATGTTCATGGTCGTCACACCATTTTGATCCACCCGTCAACTTGTCTTAGCAACACCGTACACATTATTGACAGGACTTTATCCTCAACTTGTCAAGTGCAGTTTGTGTACCCTGGTAACAATGACTGTACCGGGCAGCTGGTGGTGTCTGTAGGGAAGGTTGGTGCACTGTACCCTGGTAACATCACTGTACCAGGCAGCTGGTGGTGTCTGTAGTGAAGGTTGGGCACTGTACCCTGGTAACATCACTGTACCAGGCAGCTGATGGTGTCTGTAGTGAAGGTTGGTCCACTGTACCCAGTAACATCACTGTACCAGGCAGCTGATGGTGTCTGTAGTGAAGGTTGGTGCACTGTACCCTGGTAACATCACTGTACCAGGCAGCTGATGGTGTCTGTAGTGAAGGTTGGTGCACTGTACCCTGGTAACATCACTGTACCAGGCAGCTGATGGTGTCTGTAGTGAAGGTTGGTGCACTGTACCCAGTAACATGACTGTACCAGGCAGCTGATGGTGTCTGTAGTGAAGGTTGGTGCACTGTACCCTGGTAACATGACTGTACCAGGCAGCTGATGGTGTCTGTAGTGAAGGTTGGTGCACTGTACCCTGGTAACATCACTGTACCAGGCAGCTGATGGTGTCTGTAGTGAAGGTGGGGGCACTGTACCCTGGTAACATCACTGTACCAGGCAGCTGATGTGGTGTCTGTAGTGAAGGTTGGTCCACTGTACCCCGGTAACATCACTGTACCGGGCAGCTGATGGGATGTTCCAACAGGAATCGTTATTTTCAAACTCGTTAAAAAACTAATTGACAGGTGCCGTTTCCGTATAATGTAAGCGCGCAGTTTTAAACTTGCATCATAATTAATAACCGGAAAGTCTCCCACTAACCCAGCTGATCATATGTAATTCTCAATCAACTATAATTGGTTTACTCAAAGTGAGTATCCTGGTTTACGTGGTAAATACGGTCGTTGCAAGTCGCTATTGAGGATAGTTGAGCGGTTAGGTTAGGTTTAGGTAACCTATCGTAACCTAACCTTGGTTGGAATGGGTCTGGCGAGACTCGATGTGTTTGGTTTCAGTAAAGTTGTGTGTATTTTGGTCTGTGTAGGTTCATAGACCTATGCTAATGGTTGCCTAATGGAGAGGCCGAGGCTTTGCATATTTTGACCATTGGCAAATCGTGACTCATTGGCCTGCGTGTAATTTTTTCAGTAGGTTATGATAATTTAGACCTACTTGTTTTGACAAACTATGGGTTTTTATGGCGTCAAATTTACATACTGACAACAATGGTAATGTGTGCGGTATTCTGTTGTACACGAGGAAGGGAAGGGAACTATCAGGGGGAAAGCGCCAAGCCATTACAACTATATAGCACTGGGAAGGGGTCAGGATAAGGATTTGGGATGGGACGGAGGGAAGGAATGGTACCCAACCACTTGGACGGTACGGGGGATTGTACGCCGACCTGCAAGAAGCGTGACCGTCGCTCTACCGTCCGACCCAAGTGGTTGGTTGTACACGAGGAGGTTCAGCCAATTATCTCTGTTGTAACTACCGTATTAGATCACGAATCGTGACAGGTCACTGCCAGAAAAGTGGAGCAACTCTTCCCACTATTGAAATTAAAAAGCTCCGAAAGGAACAGTCGCAATTAGGGTCAAATTCTCTTTGACACTTAAACCGTTACCTTGAGGTGCTTCCGGGGCTTAGCGTCCCCGCGGCCCGGTCGTCGACCAGGCCTCCTGGTTGCTGGACTGATCAACCAGGCTGTTGGACCGTACCGTAGCCATAGTGACGAGGGGATGTCTAATATAAGGGCTAACATCGTCTCCGCGGCCCGGTCGAGGACCGGGCCGCGGAGACGCTAAGCCCGTAACTACCTAAGACCTCTTTTGTGTAGGTCGTCATTCACGCTTTGTGAATATCTATCACTGTCTGGTACGACTAGCGTGATGGGTTCGGTGTGTCGTTATCTATCCTGGAGGGGGGGGGGGCACTTAGTCACTCGATCCCATGACTGATGGATAGTGAAGTAGTCTTAAAGACTGCTCATAGCCAGTCGATAGAGTTACGACCTCAAGTGGAGTCCACGGTTCAAGCCCCGTACAGCCCTGGGGTCAGATTCACGAAGCAGTTACGCAAGCATTTACGAACCTGGTTGCCAGTACTCACGAAACAGTTACGCAAGCATTTACGACCTGGGGCCAGATTCACAAAGCAGTTACGCAAACACTACGAATCTGGGACCAGATTCACGAAGCAGTTAAGCAAGCATTTACGAACCTGGGGCCAGATTCACAAAGCAGTTAGGCAAGCACTTACGAACGTGTACATCTTTCCTCAATCTTTGACGGCTTTGGTTACATTTATTAAACAGTTTACAAGCATGAAACTTGCCAATCAACTGTTGTTATTGTTATAAACAGCCTCCTGGTGCTTCCGAGCTCATTAACTGTTTAATAATTGTTAACAAAGCCGCCGAAGATTGAGGAAAGATGTACAGGTTCGTAATTGCTTCGTGAATCTGGCCCCAGATTCCTAAGTGCTTGCGTAACTGCTTCGTTACACAGACACACACACAGATTAAATTATGTCATTATAACATACTGTGTATACTGGTGTATATATGGTGGACATACTGTGTATTCTGTTGTATATATGGTGGACATACTGTGTATTCTGTTGTATATATGGTGGACATACTGTGTATTCTGTTGTATATATGGTGGACATACTGGTGTATTCTGTTGTATATATGGTGGACATACTGTGTATTCTGTTGTATATATGGTGGACATACTGTGTATTCTGTTGTATATATGGTGGACATACTGTGTATTCTGTTGTATATATGGTGGACATACTGTGTATTCTGTTGTATATATGGTGGACATACTGTGTATTCTGTTGTATATATGGTGGACATACTGTGTATTCTGTTGTATATATGGTGGACATACTGTGTATTCTGTTGTATATATGGTGGACATACTGTGAATCTGTTGTATATATGGTGGACATACTGTGTATACTGTTGTATATATGTTGGACATACTGTGTATACTGGTGTATATATGGTGGACATACTGTGTATTCTGTTGTATATATGGTGGACATACTGTGTATTCTGTTGTATATATGGTGGACATACTGTGTATACTGTTGTATATATGTTGGACATACTGTGTATACTGTTGTATATATGGTGGACATACTGTGTATTCTGTTGTATATATGGTGGACATACTGTGTATTCTGTTGTATATATGGTGGACATACTGTGTACACTGTTGTATATGGTAGACATACTGTGTACACTGTTGTATATATGGTGGACATACTGTGTACACTGTTGTATATATGGTAGACATACTGTGTACACTGTTGTATATATGGTGGACATACTGTGTACACTGTTGTATATATGTTGGACATACTGTGTATACTGTTGTATATATGGTGGACATACTGTGTATACTATTGGATATATGGTGGACATACTGTGTACACTGTTGTATATATGGTGGACATACTGTGTATACTGTTGTATATATGTTGGACATACTGTGTATACTGTTGTATATATGGGGACATACTGTGTACTCTGTTGTATATATGGTGGACATACTGTGTATTCTGTTGTATATATGGTGGACATACTGTGTATTCTGTTGTATATATGGTGGACATACTGTGTATACTGGTATATATGGTGGACATACTGTGTACACTGTTGTATATATGTTGGACATACTGTGTATACTGTTGTATATATGGTGGACATACTGGTATACTGTTGGATATATGGTGGACATACTGTGTACACTGTTGTATATATGGTGGACATACTGTGTATACTGTTGTATATATGTTGGACATACTGTGTATACTGTTGTATATATGGTGGACATACTGTGTACTCTGTTGTATATATGGTGGACATACTGTGTATTCTGTTGTATATATGGTGGACATACTGTGTATTCTGTTGTATATATGGTGGACATACTGTGTATACTGGTATATATGTTGGACATACTGTGTACACTGTTGTATATATGTTGGACATACTGTGTATACTGTTGTATATATGTTGGACATACTGTGTATACTGTTGTATATATGGTGGACATACTGTGTATTCTGTTGTATATATGGTGGACATACTGTGTACACTGTTGTATATATGGTGGACATACTGTGTACACTGTTGTATATATGTTGGACAAACTGTGTATACTGGTGTATATATGTTGGACATACTGTGTATACTGGTGTATATATGGTGGACATACTGTGTACACTGTTGTATATATGTTGGACATACTGTGTATACTGGTGTATATGGTGGACATACTGTGTATACTGGTGTATATATGGTGGACATACTGCGTATACTGTTGTATATATGTTGGACATACTGTGTATACTGGTGTATATATGGTGACATACTGTGTATACTGGTGTATATATGGTGGACATACTGCGTATACTGTTGTATATATGTTGGACATACTGCGTATACTGTTGTATATATGTTGGACATACTGTGTATACTGTTGTATATATGGTGGACATACTGTGTATTCTGTTGTATATATGGTGGACATACTGTGTATACTGGTGTATATATGGTGGACATACTGTGTACACTGTTGTATATATGTTGGACATACTGTGTATACTGTTGTATATATGGTGGACATACTGTGTACACTGTTGTATATATGGTGGACATACTGTGTATACTGTTGTATATATGTTGGACATACTGTGTATACTGGTGTATATATGGTGGACATACTGTGTATACTGTTGTATATATGTTGGACATACTGTGTATACTGTTGTATATATGTTGGACATACTGTGTATACTGTTGTATATATGGTGGACATACTGTGTACACTGTTGTATATATGGTGGACATACTGTGTATACTGTTGTATATATGTTGGACATACTGTGTACACTGTTGTATATATGTTGGACATACTGTGTATTCTGTTGTATATATGGTGGACATACTGTGTATACTGGTATATATGTTGGACATACTGTGTACACTGTTGTATATATGGTGGACATACTGTGTATACTGTTGTATATGGTGGACATACTGTGTATACTGTTGGATATATGGTTGGACATACTGTGTACACTGTTGTATATATGTTGGACATACTGTGTACACTGTTGTATATATGTTGGACATACTGTGTATACTGTTGTATATATGGTGGACATACTGTGTACACTGTTGTATATATGGTGGACATACTGTGTACACTGTTGTATATATGGTGGACATACTGTGTACACTGTTGTATATATGGTGGACATACTGTGTACACTGTTGTATATATGTTTTGCTCTACTAGCTCTTTCTCATACTTGCTCTGCCTAAAGCATACCACTCTCTAATTCTGAAACAGCTCCTCTTCAAAGTATTTATTTACATTATGAAAGCCACGTCATCATTACTGGTTTTAGAATAGATAAATATAATAGTTTCATTAAAACGAGTCAAAAGGGGAGTGATCATTTGAGTTAATGATGTTCAACTTTATTTATTTGACAGTGGAGTACGAACTAGGAAATGGGAATTTTATTTTGAGTGTAATGATGTTCATCTTTATTTAGCTACAATGGAGTACAAACTTAGAAGAATTATGATTTTATTTTGAGTTAATGATATTCAGCTTTATTTAGCTGTCAGTGGAGTACAAACTTAGAACATGATCATTTATTTTGAGTGAATGATATTCAGCTTTATTTAGCTGTCAGTGGAGTATTGACAGCTAAATAAAGTTGCATTTCAAAGTACGAACTTTGAAATCTGATTGTTTTCTCAATACATTTGACTTGTATCAATGTTGGTTGAG
>WNGS01167418.1:9719-23166 GCA_020271785.1 Procambarus virginalis | reverse complement strand
AGGACTGGTGATGTCATAAGGAAGAGGCGGTTCAGTGAAAGGACTATCTAAGTGTTGAACAAAATGTGCTGATATTTAAATATCTGTATATATATATATATATATATATATAATATATATATATATATATATATATATATATATATATATATATATAATATATAATATATATATATATATATATATATGTCGTACCTAGTAGCCAGAATGCACTTCTCAGCCTACTATGCAATGCCCGATTTGCCTAATAGGCCAAGTTTTCATGAATTAATTGTTTTTCGACTACCTAACCTACCTAACCTAACCTAACTTAACTTTTTCGGCTACCTAACCTAACCTAACCTATAAAGATAGGTTAGGTTAGTTAGGTAGGGTTGGTTAGGTTCGGTCATATATCTACGTTAATTTTTACTCCAATAAAAAAAAATGACCTCATACATAATGAAATGGGTAGCTTTATCATTTCATAAGAAAAAAATAGAGAAATATATTAATTCAGGAAAACTTGGCTATTAGGCAAATGGGGCCTTGCGTAGTAGGCCAAAAGTGAGTTCTGGCTACTAGGTACGACATATATATATATATATATATATATATATATATATATATATATATATATATATATATATATATATATATATATATATATATATATATAATTATATACCACACACACACACACACACACACATATATATATATATATATATATATATATATATATATATATATATATATATATAATATATGTCGTACCTAGTAGCCAGAACGCACTTCTCAGCCTATTATGCAAGGCCCGATTTGCCTAATAAGCCAAGTTTTCATGAATAAATTATTTTTCGACTACCTAACCTAACCTAACCTAACTTTTTCAGCTACCTAACCTAACCTAACCTATAAAGATAGATTAGGTTAGGTTAGGTAGGGTTGGTTAGGTTCGGTCATATATCTACGTTAATTTTAACTCCAATAAAAAAAATTGACCTCATACATAATGAAATGTGTAGCTTTATCATTTCATAAGAAAAAAATTAGTGAAAATATATTAATTCATGAAAACTTGGCTTATTAGGCAAATCGGGCCTTGCATAATAGGCTGAGAAGTGCGTTCTGGCTACTAGGTACGACATATATATATATATATATATATATATATATATATATATATATATATATATATATATATATATATATATATATATATATATATATATTTAACCTAGAAGGGGTACCACCTCTGGTGCAAGTGTAGGGACCCATAGCCTCGGAGAAGAAAATAAAGAGTACTCAGAGAAGACCTTGTGGATCCTCACTAAACACTTTGATATTTTCTTCTCCTACCACCCCTATTCTTTTGGTGTGTATACTTATCTAACTTTATTTGAAAATGTCATTACACAAAAAAAGTTACAATATTGATTACATGCAGGGTACAAGGCTGCTTGTCACAAGTTGAACAGCTCCTCCAGCTCCTCAGATGGCGGGCAGGAACCATGGATGCAGTGAGCATTTCCTCTCTGGATTGCCACACTAAGGCGCTGAAAAAGAAAACTGGCAGCTCTAGGGTCTCTAGTTGTTTCGATTAGCTTAGACCCCAACTCCTTCAAAAAGCTAGCAGCACTTTTACCCCAGGCACCAAGTGTCTCTGAGGCAATGGGGATATATATATATATATATATATATATATATATATATATATATATATATATATATATATATATATATATATATATATACATTTAGGGGTACCACCACTGGTTAAATTAAAGGGACCCACATCCTCGAAGAAGAAAATAAATAGTGTTCAGAGAAGACCTTGTGGATTCTCACTGAATACTTTAATCTTTTCCTCTCCTACCACCCCTATTATTATTTTTTAATATTTTTTATTTGATTTTATTGCAATGCTACAGTTTACAGAAAACACACACTTATATAACAATATATCAATCAGTGTTCGAAGACCTCGTCCAGCTCCTCGGAGGTTGGGTGCGTACCCAGGATACAGCACGCATTTCCCCTCTGAACAGCGACACTGAGGCGCTGGAACATGAAATTGGCCGCTCTTGGATCTCTAGTCTTCCCAATGAGTTCCTCACCAACCTCCTTCAGGAACTTTAGTGCACATTTACCCCAGGCGCCCAGAGTCTCAGAGCCTATCGGCACGAACCTGTAACAACGTTCTAGGTACTTGTTCTAAGTACTTGTTAGTTTTCTGGGTCTCCCTGAAGGTGGCCGCCCTGCCTCCCTCAGCTGTGCTGTAAGGTAGATAGATATCAGCCAATGTAGATGCACACGTGTAATCCCATACGACCTGTTTACCTTCCCTCCATGGCTGCAGGGTGACTCCATCTGGGCGTTTTTGGCTGTTGTCAGGTCTGCACAACTGAGGTTCCCTTTGTGCTGGACACCCAGCTGTAGCCAAACCTCTCTTGATGATGTCATTGACTGCTTCATATCTGGCAATCTTTCCCTGTGTCTTACGACAGATGAGACCATGGCTGCCATATTGGTCTGCCCATGCATGGCCGCAAATACACCGGTGCTCGGTGGAGATAGGGGCGGCGAGGCGCAGGGCAACACCAATACGTAGGGTCCGATGGTCCAGGCGGGTGCCCAAGGCGGAATTAGGGACTGCCAACAGGAAATCCCCGGCATGGGGCGCTTGCACAGCTAGAAGACGCGCTTTGTCCTTCCTGGAACCTGCCTCCAGCAATGATGTGGCGATGTTTTCCACTATGGGGCTATCCCATCTTGACTGTTTGCAGTCATCTGGAAAAGTCGGTCGAGGGAGAGAGTTGACAAGAGTGTCCCACTGACCGGCTCCTTCCGCGAATTTGGGATCGTGAATCCCAATGGAGTCTCTTAGGTATTCCGGTAGTATTTCCTTAACTAATTCACCTGTAGCACTGGTCGAGGATAAGAATGCCGGCAATGCTAACTGTGTCGCCTTGCGAATACCTATTTCCCCGAGTCTAACTGGGAGTGTTGCTTGGTCCCACTGGTCATCTTGCAGGGAGAGGTTTAACACTTTCATAGTTATTGACCTTAGGAGTGAGTCATATTCTGTTAATTTTGGGCTGTCGAAGGAGGGAGTACACCTTAGGAAATAGGTCAGTCTGGGCAAGGCCAGGCACCTTGTGAGAAGGTAAAAAGCATCGTGGGCGTCCAAGGCCCCTATTCTTCCCTCCATCCTCCTCAGGTCGTTCAGCTTTTCTTCGAGGACTACCTCAATGGAACTCGAGCCCAGAGGTGCCCCTAGCAGCACACTGTCGGTGGGAGAGTTCACTTGGGCTCCAGGCAATATGATTCGCACTGCATCTATGGTTGGTTGGCTAGATGAGATGATTTCACACTTTGATGGGTTTAGGGTGAGTCCTAACTTCTCTCCCTTAGATTTCACCAGCTGTAGATCTTCTATCAAGGACTCCTGTGTCCCTGCCAGGGTGCCATCGTCCAGGAACCAGATGTTGAGTTCGCTGGTCAGCCTGCTTGTGACCTCTTTAACAGCCATGCAAAAAAAAAAAGGGGCAAGCGGGTCTCCCTGCTGGACACCTTCTGCAGAAACAACTTCATGTTCCCCAAACAACAGCGTCGATTCCCTACTGTACCCTGCTGAGACGAAGGGGAGTAGAGAAGGAAAGCTTGTTCGAACTGCTTCCAGTACTACATCCCTTTTTACCTGGTTGAAGGCATTTTTAAATTCTAATTTAATTAATGCCTTATTTTCTGGGAGGTGCTTGATATAGGAGATTTTATATCTGATTTTGGAGAGTATACCAACTGCTTTAGAGACTTTCTTAGTTATGTGTTGTATGTGGGTGCTGAAGTTGTGTCTTGTCTAGGAATAGGCTGAGAAACTTTCAATCATTTTTATTACTGATGTTAACATTTCTATCTGAAGCTGAATTGCATTTGTTGTTTTGCTTCCAAATAAGATGTAGTAGGTCTTTTCTATATTAAGTGTTAGTTTGTTGGTTGACATCCATAAGTGGCCTTTGTTTTAGTTCATTATTAACAACATTATTTAGTGTATGGGGGTTGGGGTTGGGGTTAGAGTAGATGAGGGTAGTATCATCAGCAAACAATATAGGTTTAAGAATGTTAGAGACATTGGGCAGATCATTGATGCATATAGGAAATAGGAGAGGTCCTAAGATGCTGCCCTGTGGCACTCCAACGGTAATTGGTAGAGTGGGAGAGGTTATATCATTGATGGCTACACATTGGTGTCTATCACTAAGATAGGATTGGATGTAGTCTAGGGCAAGGCCTCGGATTCCAAAATGATGGAGTTTATGCAAGAGGTAATTGTGATTTAGAGAATCAAAGGCCTTTATCAGGTCAATGAAGAGTCCAATCGGAAACTCATTTTGTCAAGGGCTGAGTAAATTATATCAAGGAGACTAATAATTGCATCGTTGGTACTCTTTGGGAGCGGAAACCAAACTGTCAGGGATTTAGTATGTCGAATTTTACGAGATAGGAGTAGAGCTGTTTGTAGATAATTTTTCAAATATTTTTGATAGTTTTGGTAGGTTGATATTGGTCTATAATTGTTTATGTCTGCCGGATTACCTCCTTTATGAACTGGCGTTACTTTTTTTTTTTTAAAGATATCAGGGAAGATATGACACTCAAGGGATTTGTTGAACAGCAGAGCTATGGGTGGCGCAAGGGCATGGGAGGCGCTCTTGTATACAATGGATGGGATTTCACTGATATTCCCAGCTTTGGTTTTTAGTGAGTGTATGATGGACACAACATCTGTCAGGCTGACTGGTGAAAGGAGAAGATAGTTTGGATAGCTGCCTGAGAGATATGTGTTGATATGTGTCTGAGTCTGTGGGATGTTAAGCGTCTGTCTGTCTGTCTGAGTCTGAGTTAAGCAAGTCCCAGCTGTGTCTGGGTACAAGTGGCAGGATGAACAAACCAGCGGGTTTTCTTCCTATTGGGGAGTGTTGTACATGCTGCTACGGGGGTATGACCACTCACAAGATGAGTGGCGCTGCCCAATAAACTCGCCCCTCGGGGCAAACTAAAAAAAAAAAAAATTCATTACCTCCTCCATCGACAATTTAAGATCTCACGAGCTATGTGTCTACACAGCACCTGTGTGTACACTCACATGTACACGCGCACGCACGCATGTGCACAATAAACATGTGTACGCTTTAATTCTAGCACAAACATAATTTACCTTACAAATATAGACACAAAAATAACACTCCGTACAACCATACCTGAAGCATTCTCTTGCAAACAGGGCCACTTACTCTCGCGCTAACATAAACAAACATTAACGTCAGCATCACAGCATTTAGACATGATCACTACATACAGAATCCTAAACGAAATTGTCATGGGCAGATAAGGAGGGACTAGATTAGAGCGGAGAAAAACTCTTATGTAAACAAGCGACCCACAAGTTTACCAAAATTAGTTAACTAGAGAACCCATTCCCACCACGAGAGACCGTCAAAATTCAGTACTGCAAAACACCAGCCCGTCCTCGCATACAAACATCCAAGCTCGTTAATCCAGCCGCCAAGCACCACTCCTCTGCTTATGAACTTGAAGCGGTTGACACAAGACTCACAACTGATGATGTCCGGGAAAACAATAATCTTTAAGCGAAACAGTTTATATTTGTGGTGATTTAATTACTGCTGCCTTCACCCAGGGGGCGGTGGTGGAGCGCTGAGGCGCACACACCACCTGCTGTCAGCAAGCTTGCAATATTTTGCAAAAATTAATGGGGATCATCTTCGGACACACTGTAATCCCTTGCCTGGCCTGATGTCCCTGGCTACACTTGCTGCCTGGCCTGATGTCCCTGGCTACACTTGCTGCCTGGCCTGATGTCCACGGCTACACTCTCTGCCTGGCCTGATGTCCACACCAACACTTGGAGAGCCCTGTTACCTAACGGGGCGTTAGGTAACGAGGCTCTCTCTCGGCTGGGCATCCAGCTGTGGTGAGGCTCCTCTTGATGATGTCGTTAACTTCACTGTGCCTCGAGTGCCATCCTCCTGTGCTTTGGCAGAGTAGGCCATGGTGGCCGGACCTGTCAGCCACCACCTCGCCGCAAATACACCTATATCTGGTGGATTGGGGCAGCAATTCGGAGGGCCACAGCAATTCGGAGGGCGTGTGGTGTGAGACGCGTGCCAGTTGCCGACATTGGGGTTGCTAACAGGAAATCCCCTGCATGTGGAGCTTCTACTGCTGTGAGGCGAGCAATGTCGTGTTGTGTTGTTGCAGCACCCAGGCACTCTGCAGCAACTTGGTCTACAATGGAGCCATCCCAGCTGGATTGCTTGTGGGCTTTTGAGGGTGGTGGTTGAGGTGATGGGCCTGCACAAGAGGCCCACTCGGTGGCACAGCTGAAAATCTACATAGAAAACTAGAAAACCACCTGAGGACCACATAAAGAATATCGTGCGGGGAGCCTATGTGCGAAGAATATCGTACTATGTTATCTTGAGGTTATCTT
Source organism: Procambarus virginalis (assembly GCA_020271785.1). Lineage (NCBI taxonomy): Eukaryota > Metazoa > Arthropoda > Malacostraca > Decapoda > Cambaridae > Procambarus > Procambarus virginalis. Next base: position 16,670 of record WNGS01167418.1, on the reverse strand, counting down.
GAGATGATTTCGGGGTTTTAGTGTCCCCGCGGCCCGGTCCACGACCAGGCCTCCACCCCAGGAAGCAGCCCGTGACAGCTGACTAACACCCAGGTACCCATTTTACTGCTAGAGTAACAGGGCATAGGGTGAAAGAAACTCTGCCCATTGTTTCTCGCCGGCGCCCGGAATCGAACCCGGGACCACAGGATCACAAGTCCAGCGTGCTGTCCGCTCGGCCGACCAGCTCCCTACAAACAGAGGCTACAGTTAAGGATTTGCGCCCAGTAAATCCTCCCCGGCCAGGATACGAACCCATGAGAAAGCGCTCGCGGAACGCCAGGCGAGTGTCTTACCACTACACCACGGAGACTGGTGGGATGTGCGAAGAATATTATGCTATGTGCGAAGAATATCATACTATGTTCGAAGATATAGTGCTATGTGCGAAGAATATCGTGCTATGTGCGAAGAATATCATGCTATGTGCGAAGAATATCATGCTATGTGCAAAGAATATAGTGCTATGTGCGAAGAATATAGTGCTATGTGCGAAGAATATAGTGCTATGTGCGAAGAATATAGTGCTATGTGCGAAGAATATAGTGCTATGTGCGACGAATATCATGCTATGTGCGAAGAATATAGTGCTATGTGCGAAGAATATAGTGCTATGTGCGAAGAATATAGTGCTATGTGCGAAGAATATAGTGCTATGTGCGAAGAATATAGTGCTATGTGGAAGAATATAGTGCTATGTGCGAAGAATATAGTGCTATGTGCGAAGAATATAGTGCTATGTGCGAAGATATAGTGCTATGTGCGAAGAATATAGTGCTATGTGCGAAGAATATAGTGCTATGTGCGAAGAATATAGTGCTATGTGCGAAGAATATAGTGCTATGTGCGAATAATATCGTGCTATGTGCGAAGAATATAGTGCTATGTGCGAAGAATATAGTGCTATGTGCAAAGAATATAGTGCTATGTGCAAAGAATATCATGCTATGCGAAGAATATAGTGCTATGTGCAAAGAATATCGTGCTATGTGCAAAGAATATCATGCTATGTGCGAAGAATATAGTGCTATGTGCGAGAATATAGTGCTATGTGCGAAGAATATAGTGCTATGTGCGAAGAATATAGTGCTATGTGCGAAGAATATGTGCTATGTGCGAAGAATATAGTGCTATGTGCGAAGAATAGTGCTATGTGCGAAGAATATCATGCTATGTGCGAAGAATATAGTGCTATGTGCGAAGAATATAGTGCTATGTGCAAAGAATATAGTGCTATGTGCGAAGAATATCATGCTATGTGCGAAGAATATCATGCTATGTGCGAAGAATATAGTGCTATGTGCGAAGAATATAGTGCTATGTGCAAAGAATATAGTGCTATGTGCGAAGAATATCATGCTATGTGCGAAGAATATAGTGCTATGTGCGAAGAATATAGTGCTATGTGCGAAGAATATAGTGCTATGTGCGAAGAATAGTGCTATGTGCGAAGAATATAGTGCTATGTGCGAAGAATATTGTGCTATGTGCGAAGAATATAGTGCTATGTGCGAAGAATATAGTGCTATGTGCGAAGAATATGTGCTATGTGCGAATAATATCGTGCTATGTGCGAAGAATATAGTGCTATGTGCAAAGAATATAGTGCTATGTGCGAAGAATATAGTGCTATGTCGACGAATATCAGCTATGTGCGAAGAATATAGTGCTATGTGCGAAGAATATAGTGCTATGTGCGAAGAATATAGTGCTATGTGCGAAGAATATAGTGCTATGTGCGAAGAATATCGTGCTATGTGCGAAGAATATAGTGCTATGTGCGAAGAATATAGTGCTATGTGCGAATAATATCGTGCTATGTGCAAAGAATATCGTGCTATGTGCGAAGAATATAGTGCTATGTGCGACGAATATCATGCTATGTGCGAAGAATATAGTGCTATGTGCGAAGAATATAGTGCTATGTGCGATAATTCGTGCTATGTGCAAAGAATATCGTGCTATGTGCGAAGAATATAGTGCTATGTGCGACGAATATCATGCTATGTGCGAAGAATATAGTGCTATGTGCGAAGAATATAGTGCTATGTGCGAATAATATCGTGCTATGTGCAAAGAAAATTGTGCTATGTGCAAAGAATATCATGCTGTGTGCAAGAATATCGTGCTGTGTGCGAAGAATATCGTGCTATGTGCGAATAAATATCGTGCTATGTGCAAAGAATATCGTGCTATGTGCGAAGAATATCGTGCTATGTCGAGGAATATCGTGTGAAGAGCTTTCTAACTTCAGAATAACTTTAAATACATGATGGCGAAATACTACAGTAATTGTTCATGGCTTTTGTTAGACCGAAGCTGGAATATGCAGCGGTTGTGTGGTGCCCATATCTAAGAAGCACATCAACAAACTGGAAAAGGTGCAAAGACATGCTACTAAGTGGCTCCCAGAACTGAGGGCAAGAGCTACGAGGAGAGGTTAGAGGCATAAATATGCCAAAACTAGAAGACAGAACAAAAAGAGGATATATGATCACTATGTACAAAATAGTAACTGGGAATTGATAAGATACGGAAGATGTCCTGAGACCTGGAACTTCAAGAACAAGAGGCCATAGATATAAACTAGCTAAACAAAGCTGCCGAAGAAATATTTGAAAATTCACTTACGCAAACAGAGTGGTAGACGGTTGGAACAAGTTAGGGGAGAAGGTGGTGGAGGCCAAGACCGTCAGTAGTTTCAAGCGTTATATGACAAAGAGTGCTGGGAAGACGGGACACCACGAGCGTAGCTCTCATCCTGTAACTACACTTAGGTAATTACACTTGGGTAATTACACGTTAGTATTATATATCGAGGTCCCGCTTCCCGCCTGAGGTGGAATTACTTTATTATTATTAACATATTTATTGACAAAATTAATTAAAATTTTTGCCTAATCTGAGGATTTTGAGTCTTATTAAGTGAGGATAATGCTGGTATTCACCGTCACGCAGGACAGAGGGTCATACACAAGACAATAGGTCTAAACCGTAGGCTGAAGCACATATATATACTGTCCCCGCTCAGGATGCAACCCTACGACAAGCTAACTCCTACTTACTGTTAGGGGAACAGATGAATTAGTGTTAGGGAAACGCGCCCAACCATTTCTGCCCCGCTCGGGACACAAAGCATACACAGCATACATCATACACATGCACTTGATGCAGCATCAAGCTTCCCTTGTTAACTTCTGGCGAACTGTCATGAAGATTTATAATTTCAAACATAAAAAACGGAAGAGGTTCATCATGGGTGACTCCGACAGTGATGAGGAAGGCGCTCGGGTGAGTCTCCCTGGGCTGAAATATGCTTAATGATTCACATTTCCTTAGTCATTTGTCAGCGTGTTACTTGAACGCATTACGGGGTGAGATCTCAGAACGTGGCTACTTGGCTCACAGAAGGCGTAGTGGCTGGGATCATAGAGATTAGAGCAGATGAATCCTGCGGCTCGTCACTGCAGCTTCCCCAGGAAGAAGAGTTTTGGAGAATTAGTAAGCAGTGGGTTGAGGTTGATGACTGGGAGTGGTTGATGGCGGTAGCCGGAGAGGGTGCACAGGTATGTACACCTGGAGTTGGTGTACGTGGCCAAACAATTGTTTGGTAAAATAGTTAGGCAAGTGGGCTTTAGGACGGAGCATCGATGGTACTACAGCTCGTTCTCCAAACGTTTCCCAACGTCGAGAACGGCATTTACGCGCAGTAAACTCTCCAAGACGCATGGTAGGATCGTAAATGTGGCAACCTTAAAAAGCTTATACTTGGTTCATTTACCACTGGCAGCATTGAGATGCCCGATGACTGGTCAGGGCCTCGTCCCCCCCCCCCCCAGGGCGGTACTGCTATCCTGCCGCACATCAACATGCCGTGAGCAGTTGACGGTGTCAAAACCATATCAGGGTGCGCTGATATGGTTGCGACACCACACAGATGGTGTGACCAGGGCCGCACCATCTGTGGTTTCAAGCAAGCCAGAGAACTGACCATAGCAACACCATCTGGGGTGCCAGCACGCCAGAGGTGAGTGTATCTGGGTCTACTCACCTACTTGTGCTTGCGGGGGTTGAGCTCTGGCTCTTTGGTCCCGTCTCTCAACTGTTAATCAACTGATTGTTGCCGCCGGAGGCGCTAGTTTATTGTGCACCCCATAATCATTCTGTGAGCGATGGCGCAAAAAGGATTACAGAGGGCACGAAAGATCTTTATCAGACCTCAACGGAGATTATTACATAAACAATTTCATCTATCCGTCACACCTTATAGTTACAATGTCAGCTAGTACAGAGAAAGTGCTATTACAAGAGCTATATATTTACAGTAAGTCATTATACATTAATGGTAGGTCTTATCGCTAATACATAATTGTTTGAGCCAAGGAGATATTTACAGATACCTGGTTGATACCTGGTTGATGGGGTTCTGGGAGTTCTTCTACTCCCCAAGCCCGGCCCGAGGCCAGGCTCGACTTGTGAGAGTTTGATCCACCAGGCTGTTGCTTGGAGCGGCCCGCAGAGCCACATACCCACCACAGCCCGGCTGATCCGGGACTTCTCTTAGGAAACAGTCCAGTTTTCTCTTGAAGATGTCCACGGTTGTTCCGGCAATATTTCTTATAGTCGCTGGGAGGACGTTGAACAACCGCGGACCTCTGATGTTTATACAGTGTTCTCTGATTGTGCCTATGGCACCTCTGCTCTTCACTGGTTCAATCTTGCATTTTCTTCCATATCGTTCACTCCAGTACGTTGTTATTTTACTGTGTAGATTTGGGACCTGGCCCTCCAGTATTTTCCACGTGTATATTATTTGGTATCTCTCTCGTCTCCTTTCTAGAGAGTACATTTGGAGAGCTTTGAGACGATCCCAATAATTTAGGTGTTTTATCTCGTCTATGCGTGCCGTATATGTTCTCTGTATTCCCTCTATTTCAGCAATCTCTCCTGCTCTGAAGGGGGAAGTGAGTACTGAGCAGTATTCGAGACGGGACAACACAAGTGACTTGAAGAGTACAACCATTGTGATGGGATCCCTGGATTTGAAAGTTCTCGTAATCCATCCGATCATTTTTCTGGCTGATGCGATATTTGCTTGGTTATGCTCCCTAAACGTTAGATCGTCGGACATCATTATTCCCAAATCCTTGACATGCTGTTTTTCTACTATGGGAAGATTTGATTGTGTTTTGTACCCTGTATTATGTTTCAGATCCTCATTTTTGCCGTACCTGAGTACCTGAAATTTATCACTGTTAAACATCATATTATTTTCTGCTGCCCAATCGAAAACTTTGTTGACATCTGTTTGTAGTTTTTCAATGTCTTCAGCAGAGGTAATTTTCATGCTGATTTTTGTGTCATCTGCGAAGGATGACACGAAGCTGTGACGTGTATTTTTGTCTATATCAGATATGAGAATAAGGAACAGTAGCGGTGCAAGGACTGTACCTTGAGGTACAGAGCTTTTAACATCGCTTGGACTCGATTTTATCTGATTGACTGTTACTCTTTGTGTTCTGTTCGACAGGAAATTGAGTATCCAGCGTCCTACTTTTCCAGTTATTCCCATTGACCTCATTTTGTGAGCTATCACCCCATGGTCACATTTGTCGAAAGCCTTTGCAAAGTCTGTGTATACAACATCTGCATTTTGCTTTTCTTCTAGGGCTTCTGTGATTTTGTCATAGTGGTTGAGTAACTGTGACAGACAGGATCTTCCCGCTCTAAATCCATGTTGTCCTGGATTGTGCAATTCATTGTTTTCCATAAAACTAGAAATTTGATTCCTAATCACTCTTTCAAACACTTTTATTATGTGTGATGTTAGTGCAACTGGCCTATAATTTTTTGCCAAGGCTTTACTCCCCCCCTTGTGCAACGGAGCTATATCTGCAGATTTAAGTGCTGCTGGTATCTCCCCTGTATCCAGGCTCTTTCTCCATATTACGCTGAGTGCTCTCGCTACTGGTACTTTACATTTCTTTATGAATATTGAATTCCATGAGTCAGGCCCAGGGCTGAGTGCATGGGCATATTGTCAATTTCTCTTTCAAAGTCTTCCGAGTTTGTGGTAATATCCGTTATATTATCTGCAGCTTGAATGTCATTCATAAAGAAGCTGTCTGGGTCATCAACTTTCATGTTGTTAATTGGTGTGCTAAACATAGCCTCATACTGGCTTCTTAGAATTTCACTAATCTCTTTGTTGTCCTCTGTGTACGTACCTTCATTTGTAATTAACGGTCCAATACTGGTCGAGGTTTTGGATTTTGATTTAGCGTATGTGAAAAATATTTCGGATTTTTCCTTATCTCTTGTATAGCTCTCTGTTCCAATTCCATTTCCTCAGACTCATATGATCGCTTCAACGTTTGTTCGATTTCTTCGATCTCCCTGCTTAGGCTTATTTTCCTTGCTTGTGATAGTTGTGTCTGCCGAAGCATTTCCGTAATTTTTTTCCTTCTCCTGTACAGTCGTCTGCGTTCTCTTTCTAGAGTGTTCCTCTTTCTGCCCCTCCTCACCGGCACGTGCTTCAAGCAGACCTTGTAAGCTTCAGCTGTCAGTTGAGCTATTCCCTGTGTGGGAGTTTTGTCGCTTAAGACCGTCTCCCATTGAATGGTTGAAAGGTCACATTTATTTTTTCCCAGTCAATCCTCTTATTGTTGAAATTGAATTGATTGAATATTCCTTCTCGCTTGTTGGGTCTCTTAGATCTACTACCGTTATTTATGCTAGTTCGCACTTCAATGAGCTTATGGTCTGAGTATGAAGTATCTGAGATTGTTATGTCTCTGATTAGTTCATCATTGTTTGTGAATAACAAGTCTAGTGTGTTTTCGTTCCTAGTTGGGGCAGGCAGTCACCCCTTGGTGTAGGGGGAGGGGGGCAGGCAGTCGCCCCTTGGTGTAG
>WNGS01167417.1:20440-26250 GCA_020271785.1 Procambarus virginalis | reverse complement strand
TTCAAGGAACATTGTTAGAACTGCAAGTTTTTGCACTGTGTATATTTTGAACAAACGCCTATATGTATGACAAGACCTTGAATTAATATCCACTCTTAAATGAAAATTCTTGAAATGTAAAAGTTGTTTTATGAAATGCTGCTTAGATACTCCCTTATCCACTGAGCACCTTACCTTTACTCCTGTCTGTTGCTCCAACTTTTGTATGAGCCTTTTGTGAGGTACTGTGCAAGGCTTTCTGACAGTCCAAGAAAATGCAGTCTGCCCCCTCTTCTCTTTCTTGCCCATTTTTTGTTGCTCGGTCATAGAATTTTATTAAACCTGTGAGGCACGATTTACCATCTCTGACCCATGCTGGTGGTGTGTTACAAAGTTATTTATCTCCAGATCTCTTTGAGCCTTTTTCTAACGATTTTTTTCCATCCCCTTGCATGATATACAAGTTTAGTAAACTGGCATGTAGCTCAGCCCCTCTTGCCTGTCACCCTTTTTTGTATATTGAGACTACATTAGCTTGTGTCCAGCTTTCCAGTATGTCTCCTGTTTTCAGTGACCTGTTAAAACACCATCGAAAGTGGCACACTTGGTGCCTCTGCACCTTCTTTTAGTATCAATGGTGAGATTCTGTCGAGCCCACAGCCTTTTGTCATATTCACCTCCAACAGATTCCTTTTCACCTCATCACTCGTGAGGTCAAATTCCTCCAAGGTTGCTTGGTTTGCCTCCTCATTTAGTGGAGGGACTTCTCCTTGTTCTATTGTGAAGACCTCCTGGATTCTCTTGTTGAGTTCTTTACACACCTCCTTGTCATACTCTTTGTATCTGTTCTCCCTTTTCTCAGTTTCATCACTGCTCCTTCAGTGCCTTATGTATGTGTGTGAGTGTGTGTGTATTCACCTATTTGTACTCAACTATTTGTGGTTGCAGGGTTGAGCTCTGGCTCAACTCCCTCTCCCCACTCTCCCGCCGGAGAGGTCCCGCCTCCCCCGTCAACGGTCACACTGGTGTACAAGTTCCTGAGGCTACTGGGCTCTATCATATCTACACATGAAACTGGTATGGCGTCTGCCTCCACCAATTCACTTCCTAATGCTTTCCATTTGTCAACAACTCTGACACTAAAAAAGTTCTTTCTAATATATCTGTGGCTCATTTGGGCACTCAGATTTGGACACGTGTCTTTATCTACCCTATCAATTCCTTTGAGAATCTTGTGTGTGTGTGTGTGTGTGTGTGTGGTGTGTGTGTGTGTGTGTGTGTGTGTGTGTGTGTGTGTGTGTGTGTGTGTGTGTGGTGAGTGTGAGTGTGTGTGTGTGTGTGTGGGAGGCGGTGTATTCACCTAGTTGTATTCACCTAGTTGTTCTTGCGGGGGTTAAGCTCTCCTCCTTCGGCCCGCCAATCAACTGTTACTAACGACTAATTTTTCCTCCACACCACACACACACCCCAGGAAGCAGCCGTGACAGCTGACTAACTCCCAGGTACCTATTTACTGACAGGTAACAGGGCATTAGGGGAACAGAAACTCTGCCCATTGTTTCTCGACGGAGAGCCCAGGATCGAACCCAGGACCAAAGGATCACGCATCCAGCGTACTGTCCGCTCAGCCACCAGCCTCCAGGGAGTGTGTGTGTGGATATGAAACGATAGATAATCACTTAGATATGAGTTTACGAAATGATGTGAAATAGTATTTGTGTAAGAGTAACTTAAAGTGTCTCAGTGAATTGTGAGAGTCTTGCTAAGTAATGAGGAAGAGTGCATATGATAGTTATACGATAGAACATACGACTGAGTTTTTGAATTTTGAGTGAATGTGCGCATGTGCGAGTCTGTGTTTTTTTAAGTAAGTAAACTAAGTATTTGCTTAAGTTGAATAAGTTTGTGAATTTAATTATATGTGTGTAAGTTTCTACATGTATCTACATGTTTCGTACATAAGGTGGATAGATTGTAGTTGCAAATTATGTTTATAAATGTAAGCATGTGTGTATTTGCAAGTTACATTAGGATATGGGTGGTAATGGTAAGTTGGGTTCGGTAGAATAATGAATTGTTGATCACAGAACCATTTAAGATAAGGTGTAAGAGAAAACGCATTTTATCAGAATAATAAATAAACAGATGTCCAAGTTTATTACAAATAGGTGAACTAGTTAATTAAAGAATCTTGTTTCGTGAAAGAGTTCTTATAAAAGAGGTATGAAACCTTGTAAAACACCGATAACATCCTTGTCAACAAAACTTGGCAAGTTTTTATTGAATGATGAACTGCGTTTGTTACGGTGAGAGTGTATTTAATGAACAAAAAAACATTTAAAGAGTAAATCTTTTATATAAACTCTCGTTAAAGAGTTCAAAATGATAATTAAATTAAATCGGAGAGTGATATCATTGGCTTGGAGAGATTATTTAAATTCACAAAGATGACACGAGAGAATCATTTGAAGCAAAAAGATGGCTTAAGGGATCAATAGATTGTTTTTTAAATGTTGGTCAATGTCAACCAATATTTTTTGACTAGTTGTATATTAAAAGGGCTGCCATTGTTCCAAGTTTCAGTACTGCAGCCGAAATAGAAAGGGAGATTTATTTTTTTTTTCAACGAATATTACACATTTTCAAGTGTGTGTATATACAATCACACGTTTCAGATATAATCATTCTATGACACTTTTCTGACACATTCGCATATAATAAAGCACCTGAGTCTGGGGATTTTTAAAAACATGTTTAGTTTTCCTAATACGAATAGTCAAAGTTCCCCCCCCCCAAAAAAAAAAAAAATATGCAAATGTAACATGTTTATTGCTATTATAAAATCAATAAATGAACTTAGGAAAAAACGCTGGCCCCAGATTTAAGAGACATAAACCTTACATATAAGGTGTATGTTTCATGTAAATTGAATAAAAAATGAAAGAGTTATGTGGACGTTTATGTTACTTGAAACAAATATGTAAAAAATAAAGTCTAAGGTTCTTCCATCTGTACCTGAGGTTGACATCAACCAGTTTCCTCCAAAATTGGCACCCTTACAGATAGGCTTTCGTGCAGTCAGATGTATAAGTTTCATGCAAATCGTTTAATAAACAAATAGGAAAAGTCAAATTGAAAAAAATTATATATTTTTTTTAACTTAATATATTTTTTTAACTTAATATTTTTTAATAAAACTAATTATAATTTTGTTCTAATATTGTGATAGCTGAGAGTTATAGGCATGATTTCAGTTGACACTTGTATCAACTGAAATATTTTTTTTCTCCCTTCGTATTTATGCTACGATGCTGAGACTTGGACCAGATGAAACCCGTTTCATATACAACTTGTCAAAAAAGTTTGATTGAAATCGAACAATTTAAAAAAAGCTATTTATTGGCCCCTTAAAAAGTACAATTGATAATTAAATAATCTTGGAATGAATTATTGCTGTCTTGGAGAGAATCTTAAAATGCATGAAAATGTTAAAAGAGCATCTTTCATAAGTAACAGCAACAAGACGAGAGACTAAATATGCTGGAAGACCCATCTTGCTCTTTAAAATTATGTTTCATGATTTTGAGAATGAGTTTTGATGGTCTGAATAGTAATTTGATGTTTTTGTGTGTATTTTCAATGACTGTGACAAATAACTTTGATGAGATGAATCGTATTTTGATGTCAATATGCATATTATCAATGTCTGAGAATAATTTTTTGATAGTGTGAATAGTAATTTTTAATGACTTTGTGTGTATTCGTTATGTCACTGAGAATACCTTTTAATGTCATGAGTCATATTTTGTTAACTTTGAGCACGTCAATAGAGAATAAAGATGAGCTGAGAGTACCATTTGATGTGCAAGGATATTTCGGAGTGATATTATAGTCAAGAATTGATACATATGAAATTGGACAAAGCAATCATTTGTTTAAGAACATTGTTGGCATAATATTATTATTTCATAATGAGATGACAAGCAGAAATACACTAACACAGTTTCACAATTAAATTTGGGTGAATGGATAAATAAAATGCTTTGTAACTAGCTAAAATATATCATTTGAAGATGCTAAAAAAATTAATTTGATGACAAACAGTAATCCGTTGATAATACGTAGTAATGAAATAGTTACTCAAAGCAAGAAACAACAACAACAAAAACCGAGATATTGAAAAGATCATCAACTGAAGTTGTAAAGAAAATGATTTGAGGTTGCAAAGAACAATAATAATGCAAAGAAATTGAAAGAATAAGAAATGAGAACATAGATTATGTGAATGATTGAACTGAGTAAGAAAAAACTTGTCACTCTGCAAAAACTTGTCATACTACAAAAACTTGTCACTGCAAAAACTTGTCACTATGTAAAAACTTGTCACTCCAAAAACTAGTCACTCTGTAAAAACTTGTCACTCCAAAAAACTAGTCATTCTGCAAAAACTTGTCACTGCAAAAACTAAAGTAAATCTGCAAAAAAAAAAAACTATGACTGTCTGGTGTGAGCTATGATGTGATGGAACTATTTAAAGCTTGGCCTTAAATAGTGCGAAGTTTTGGTGTGAGTTACCAAGACATTCACTTGGTCGGTTACCAAGTGAGTGTCTTGGTAACCATATGCAGGCGATGAGTCCCAATAACGTGGCTGAAGTATGTTGACCAGACCACACACTAGAAGGTGAAGGGACAACGACGTTTCGGTCCGTCCTGGACCATTCTCAAGTCGATTGTCTTGAGTCGTTCAGAAACGTCGTCGTTCCTTCACCTTCTAGTATGTGGTCTGCTCAACGTCTTGGTAAAAGTTTAACTAAATAAAGGTGGGATGGGGAAATTTGAATTAATGCATATCGGAGAATAAACACGAAATCTGAAGTTTAATTTAGTTTGACGGTATAGGTGAATGATATAGTAGAGATGGTCATACAGAAGATGCATACATTGGAGTGTGGTAGATGCAGACTCTATAGAGCAATGATATGAAACAGAACAACTGTTTGATGTGTTGAACTGTATGAAGCTAGCTTAAATCGTTTTAATATGCTATTGCCCCTTGCCTCTCCTACAAGCCTATTTTCAACACTCTGAAAATAAAAACATAGCAGAGAACTACGACTTATCAGTGATGAAATATTGAACAATGTAATTGAAGGGGGGGGGGGATGAAACTTCTTGATAATTGTATAGAATAGTTAGGGACCGTGTTTGCATCACCTGAAGTGATAGGTGAGTACTGATAGGTAAGTACTCTCACTCATCCACGCTCGCCCCCCCCCCTGCTCTCGTATGTCTTGTCACCCATATTCCTGGTCAGTGACTCTCACCCACACTGCCATGCCATCCACATGATTGCTCTTTCACTCCCCTGAGCCTGCGATTATCACGCTCTCCCTCCTGATACATCTGTCATCATCTCTCCGGGGAAGATCTCACCACTCTCCCGAAATATGGGTGAATTTCATTAATGCAAATTATAGAGTATACACAATCATGTAAGTTAAATAGCTGAGTTGGAACGTATAAATCGATTTGATTTAGTATAATTGATAAGACATGAGATGCTCAAGATGAAAAAACTTTATGCATAAAAGAGCTTTGATTCATTAGATAACTTAGTTATTTCGCAATAATATAACCTAGTAAATATTGATAATAATAATTAGTCACCCATTTGAATGGAATAGTTAAGCCCAGGGGTGAGGGTCAGATGTTAACCACACACATCCGCCTTGGTGGAGGTCCTGGGTGGGGCGATGGCAGGTGATGTTCATCCACTCCAGAGACGGGACCACTGCAGTAATTAATCCTTGATTGTTATCTTGAGTTGCA
>WNGS01167416.1:23103-37845 GCA_020271785.1 Procambarus virginalis | reverse complement strand
TATATTTATTTATTTATTAACATTTCATATCAAGTGTGTAGATTTAGTTTAAAACATAGGGGAAACACGAGAGCATGAACTAATTGGGTTGAGATAAGAGGAAAGGCTTTGCGGAAGATAGAAGAACTGAGGAGACATGTTCGCTACCTACAATTCTAATATTTCTTGCAGACCTGACCAGAAAAACAGTCAGTCAGTCAGTCAAAAAATTTTATAGTTTAAAGTTTTTACATCTTAAAAAAGGGGACTACCAGTCGTCACTTTTTCTTCTATCAAATCAAATAGGCATGGCAACTACTACCACATGACTGCGGGGAGCGAGCATTCGAGCAGTGCAACCTCTTGATGTCTGTCTGTTGGGTGACTGGGTTAATGACCACAGTATCCCACACCATACCTGGTCCTGCTCCTGCATACCTCTCCCACCCTACACTTAGTAATGTAATGTGGAAATCAACTTTTTGTCTGATGTCCAAATAACATTTTTGAAAATGTGAAGCATTTTAGCCCTAGCTCCATTACATCCAAATACCAAATAATAATACTGCACGCCTGTTAGTTTCTTGTTGGGGGTGTTAGCGCTGTCTGTCCGTCATTCTGTCCGTCATTAGGATCAGGCCTTCGTTAGAGCTCGGTTGTGTCTCCCTTACCGCTGAGTTGTCCACAGCACCACCCCTCTCTCATCCCCCCATTAGAGCTCGATCCAGCAGGTGTCTAATCTTCACCTTTAGTAATTCTCAATGGAATAGTCGGTGTTTTTTTCAACAGAGGAACTTAGTTTTTAGTTTAAAAATACTTTCAGTTGATAGCCGTTAACTACTTAGGAATGGAAAGACCGATTGTTCAGTGTAAAAAGCTTTTTCTCTTCACTTGTGCTAAGTGAGCCAAACAAAATGCGGCATCACACTATTAACAAGGTGAGGCAATACAGAACAAAGAAAATGTAGCAAAAACGCTATTAGTTAAATAGTTAAAGCATGATGCAGTGAAAATCAGTAAAAATAAGAAGCAGTCATGCTTCAGTCAACATTGCTTCCCAACAATCCATGCTTTCAGTCTTCTCATATTCACACAGTTATTGGAAAGAAAGAACTGAACTGCAGTTATAAAGAATTTGAAAGTTTATAAATATATGAAGTGTGAAGCAATGCTGGTGGAAATCAGTAAAAATAAGAAGCAGCGATATGCATAAAACATATCCACGTCCGTAATTAATACACTGAGAACTTTCTTAAAACTGTGCACACGGAAAAATCTGGTCACCAAGCATAACTCAACACTATGGTGCAAAAACTTTGCAAAAACTGCCCGAAACGCATTGCGTAATAGTGGCTTTAGGCATTGTATGTACTAGCTCTATCTATAAATCGATCAATTTATGTAAAATCACTTGTATGTATGTACCTTACCTGAGTAAACATATTTAGTTATTTATTTATTTATTTATAACTTAAGTTGTGCTGCTGCAGTTGTAACTGTTTAAAGTGGAGCTTTAAACATATGGAAGTGTCTGTCTCGGTAAAAAGATTAACTTAATAAACGCTAGATGGTGAAATTTAAAGTAGTGTATTTTGCAAAATATAACATAGATGATGTACTTTGTTAATAAAAGTGATCTCCCCTTCCTAGGGAAAACTAAAATACATAACAAAACTTGCTATAACAATTTCTCGAGGGAACAGATAGGATGGAGTAAAGACAGTTTATTTATTTATTTAACACAAGAGGCCCATGCAGTAGTGAAATATAAATAATACTGACTAAGATTGTGTCAATGAAAATAAAGATGAGCACAGATGTTTTGGAGTGCTATTTAGTCGAGAAATGATGGAAAGGAGAGTGAGAAATCTCATTGCCTAGTGAGAAAATGAGGAAGAGAGTATGAGGTGAGTGGTTAGATCTTACAAAAAAATTAGAATTTGTAAGTCGTGATCACGTCTTCATAACTAACTGTCTTCCCAGCATTGCTTGGTTCATATTTCGCAAAACCTTTCCTCCTCACGTTACCTATTAGTTCATGGACTAGTGGCTCACCTTTGTTAAAACTCATCTACACACACGACATGAACTGTGAAAAACTAAATCTATTCGCATTACGGTGGAAATGAATGAAAGCCTGATCTGACTGTATAAATGGAGGAGATCCAGAAATAAGGAGTTAGTGTGATTTATATCGCAGAGGGTTAAGAAATGATGTAGCGATGCTCTTCTTGAGCATTTTTGTTTTTGTTTTTGTTTTTTTTAAAAGCTGAATGAAGCATACTATAGTTATGAAACATTGAACGAATGTAAACTCAAGTATTTTCACCTATTTGATGAATAATTTTAGTTAAGGAATGTGAAAGTTTTGTGTCGTGTGGGTGTTTGTTAAAAGTTAGCAATATTATGAAACTGAACAAGTGTATGAAGTGATGAACAGCTTAAAGATTCCTTATTCGCTAGAAGAAAATACTAGTAATAGTTAAAAATCCATGTTATGTGTTTTGACTGTCTATCTATCTAATATCGTATTGCAACTTTTTTTTGTCTTTGTTATGTTTTACATTGCTAACAGTGTAATGCATGGAATTTATATGTGGTGAACATCCCCTCCTCCTCTTACTGCTCGAAGATATTGGTTAATGTATTTTATGGAATATGACTCCTTATTCAAATCCTTTTTAAAACTAGATCCATGTTGAGCTATGCCTTCTCTCTCAATTTAAGTGTATGTTGGTGGAAGTTTTTTTTTTTTAAACTAAAGACCTCCTACTGAGTAAAACTGTGAACAAAATGAAACTGATATATGTTTTTACTACTCAGCTATTGCTGCATTAGGCATTTTATGGTATGTTTTACATTGAAAAAAGAAACACACACCTCCCTCATTAATGAATTTAACTTAAAGTGAAAAGCTATTGCATTGGGTTTGCATTGAATAAAAAAAATAAACAATATTTTACCTCCCTATATTTCGTTCTTTATACAGAGAAAAAATAACTGGATGAGATATGAAAACAGAAGTTGCATGTTGTGAGAGTTTTGTGTGGACTCGGGAGATATAATCACCACATATAAGTATCTAAAAGGAATGATAAGCTAGGTTAAGGTGGATTATTTAACACAAGACATCCATGCAGTAGTGAGATTTCCTTTGATGCCATGAAACTTAATTAAGATGTGCAAAGATGTATCGGAGCACTATTTTAGTCAAGAAATGATACAAAAAATTGTGTTTATTGACTAGTGAGAGGCAGAAGAAGAGACTATGAGGTATGTGCTGTGATCACATAGTTAACAAAAAATACTAGAATTTGTAGGTAGTGATCACGTCTCCCCAAACTCTTCTGTCTTCCAGCGTGGTGTGGTGCATATTTCAGTCTTTCTTCCTAACTCACCTCTCTTAGTTCATGGACTAGTGGCACACCTTTGTTTAAACTAAATCTACACACGATATGAAATGTGAAAAACTAAGTCTACGCTCATTATGTTTGATGAGTTGAACCTTAAAGAAACCTTATTTGCTAGGAAAACTTGTAATAGTTTAAAAGCCTGTGAAATAATGTGTATTGTATGTTTTGACTATTTAACTAATAGCATTTTTGCTACAGTTTCTTTGTTCTGTATTGCCTCTCCTTGCTAATTGTGTGATGCCGCATTTTGTCTGGCTCACTTAGCACAAGTGAAGAGAAAAGGCTTTTTGCACAGAACAATCAGACTATCCATTCCTAAGTAGTTAACAGCTATCAACTGAAAGCATTATTAAAACTAAAAAATAAGTTCTCTGTAAAAAAAACGACTATTCCATTGAGAATTACTAAAGGTGAAGATTAGACACCTGCTGGATCGGGCGCTAATGGGGGGATGAGAGAGGGGTGGTGCTGTGACAACTCAGCGATAAGAAGAGACACGACCTAGCTCTAACAAAGGCCTGATCCTAATGAGACAGAATGACGGACAGACAGCGCTAACTTCCCCAATAAGAACTAAACAGACGTGCAGTAATATTTAATTGGTGTTTGGATGTAATGGAGCTAGGGCTAAACATGCTTCACATTTTCAAAAATGTTATTTGGACATCAGACAGAAAGTTGATTTCCACATTACATTACTAAGTGTAGGGTGGGAGAGGTATGCAGGAGCAGGACCAGGTATGGTGTGGGATACTGTGGTCATTAACCCAGTCACCCAACAGACAGACATCAAGAGATTCCCCGCAGTCATGTGGTAGTGGTCGTCATGCCTATTTGATTTGATAGAAGAAAAATTGAAGACTGGTAATCCCCTTTTTTAAGATGTAAAAACTTTAAACTGTAAAATGTTTGACTGACCGACTGTTTTTCTGGTCAGGTCTGCAGGTGTGCAAGAAATATTACAATTGTAGGTAGGAACATGTCTACTCAGCTCTTCTATCTTTCGCAAAGCCTTTCCTTCTTTCTCAACCCTTTTAGTTCATGTTCTCGTGTTTTACTTTTTGTTTTAAACTAAATCTACACATGCGATATGAAATGTGAAAAAAAATAATAAATCTTACATTATGACATGTTATCAGCACTTGAATAAAAATATTAAGAGTGCTGAACATTCTGTGTCATTGTCTTGCTATGATATTAACAGTCTATGTTTTGGCTGGGCTAATGTTGCGCGCACTCATCTCAATAAGGAGGGTCAGTGACACACAGTGCTAATGGCACAAGGTCAACCTGATGAAACTGTAGATCCTATGTCCTAGCAAATTGAAGACGGATTTTTCACTAATGACTCAGCCCGAGAGAGAAGCGGTGTAAATACACGCTTCAAACTAATGTCGTTTATTCATTCCCTCTGTGATAACATTAGTTTATGTTTTTTTTTTCCCTGAGGCAATGATGGGTGACAACTGGTGATGAAGGGAGATGTCAGCTCGCGCGAGAAGCGTCGCTAACGAGTTGAATGGCACAGCACTAAATGGTTCAAGGTCCTTGCTGTTTACATTTTTGTTGGTTGGTTGATGCAGGTCTTTGAGCAAGCTCTGTGATAATGAAGAAGCTAATTTAAAATATATATAGTTTCAAGACTATGATTTCCCACAGTACGGTATGCTAATTACTTTAAACTAGAAAATGTTTTACTATATACAGTAAAGGTTTACTGATTTTGACTGACTAATGGTAAAAAGCTATTTCATCAAGGCGGACTGTGAACTTTAAACTAAAAACTATTCTATCCTCATAGCCTGATACAGTCTTCAGTTCACTACCACATGTTTGACTGACTGATTCATTAACTGCTTTTACTTACTATTAAAAGTTAAATGAATTAGAAATATTGTCAACACTAAGTAAACAGAAGCAATAACAGAACGAAATATATGATGTGTTTACTTTACTATCAGCGTAATACTTGGAATTTCTATGGAGAACATGGCTCACCTATGAGGGAGAGAGAGAGAACAGGGTCTTTAAACCTAGGCATTCAGGCAAAAAAACTTTAAAATAATGAATGGCGGGTTTGAGGTCTGACCGCGGTGTTTGCTGACGTGGTCTGCCTCGGGATGGAACCTTTTTACTAGGCTACCTAGTTAGCATGAAAGTGTAAACTTTAACTGTGATGAAAAACGCTTAGTAATATTTTTTGGAAAAATGTAAATAAAATGTATAAATGATATACAAATGATAAAAAAAATGTATATGGACTAACCCAAAACAAACAAAAAATATTGAAGGCTAGCTTCCGACAGATGGGCATTTAAGTGTTTAATGAAGAATAAAAATTATATATAAAGGGTTTTATGCATTTAACTACTTATTGCTGTTAACCTAGTGGTGTGTTTATGAACTGCCTCACTACTCAACATGTGATCAGAAATAATACTAAAAGGCTTTTACACACAACACCGGGTCTGGGAAGGGTGGAGCGATGGTTGATGGTATGGCATGGGAAAGGGGGTGGGAGGGGAGTTGGGGTGGATGGGGATGAAGGTATGACCATCGCCATTACCTCGTCCATCTCAGTACACCTCTAACCTCCATCCCAGATGTGTGTGTGTAATGGCGAAGCTCCTGGGTTTAATCTAAAATATTACATATATTCATTCAGTAGTGGAAAACACCTACCTGCTACCTCCAGAAGTTGTGTTCCCCACATTCAGTAAAAACGCATACTGACTTTACCTGAGTGATTGTTTTTACTGACTGATGCTAAATGCTATTTAGATTCCTGATTGTGATTTGAGTTGATAGAAGAAAATTGAAGACTGGTATACGATGAGGGTGCTTACTCAGAGTCCAAGCGAAATTAAAAAATCTCTAACTTGGGTTATAGCCATTATTTGATATGAATACAGAGACATATATAATGTGTTTGCTTTTCCCTAACTATTTTTTTGTGCCTCGTTTATGGTGGTGGACTGAGGAAATGTGAAGTGGGGAATTGTCAAGTAATTTATAACTGTCACCTGCATGGGAGGAAAGTGAGGGCGACACATGATACCTTCTTAACATGAACACAGTCCACTCCTGCGTGGGCCGTTAAAGGCCACACACCGTTCCTAAGTGCTCTGCTACCATATGGTGAAAACCTCGTGAATGCTGCTGCTGCTGCTGCTATATGGTGGTGTGAGCTATGCTACAATGTATTGCTGTTATTTAATGCTGTAACGCCTCAGGCTTCAAAGAGCCGAGCTGCACAAATGCTTGCTCCCACACACATCCATGTGGCCATGTGAGGAGTCTGGCCCTAGCTTCGGTATTGGGCAGACGTGTTGCCTTGGCGCTCCAGCAGTTGGTGCTTGTTTACCAGTTTGGCCGGTTGGGGGCGGGTGTGTCTCTGCCCGCCTGTGCTGACGTGGAGTTACGATGGGGTCCCTCTCCCCCCTGTCGTCGGGCTCAGTCTGTGGGACTCGAATTTTCTGTGTGGGCCGATTACCCGAAGATTGGGCTGGCTTGTGATTTGGTATCTGTCCCTGTGTTAGCAATTTATGGGGTCGAGAAGGTAACGGCCCGTCGGACGATAGTGAAATTCACGGAGGACATGGCGTATCGCGATTTTCTCCGGCGATATGAAGGGCGGACATTACCCCTGCCGGATGGTGCGGGCACTGTGACCCTCTCTGATCGAAGTGGTGCCCTCACTTACGTCAGTGTGCATGAGGCTCCCTTGGAGTTCCCAGAGGGTCTGCTCCGGCGGTATTTCGACCGGTTTGGCGCAGTGGTTAGTGTGCGGGTGAATGTGGTGTCTTCCAGTCCACTTAAGGGTGTGAGGACTAACATTCGCACCCTGGGCATGAGACTCCGGGCGGATATTCCGTCCTCTGTGCGCCTTATGGGGTACAACGTTCGGGTGTTTTACGCCCGCCAGCCGCGGACGTGTTATCGTTGTGGCCTTTTGGGCCATCAGGCTGCTGACTGTTCTGCGCCTGCCGTTGCACCAGTGAATCTCTTCAGTGAGGAGGATTTTCTGCCGCTTCCTGTGGGGGATGATTCGGTGCATGTGGACGTCTCTTCGGCTGAGGAGGTGCCCTCTGTGTCAGCTGTTGCTCCGCCTGTTACGCCCCCTGTTGTTGTCGCCTCTCCTCCGGAGGTTGTGTCCTCGCCTGGTGCTCAGCCTGCTCCGGCTGGTGTCCCTGAGCCTCTTCCGACTGCCGTCTGCTCGGACCCCACGTCTTCCAGTTCTTTCTCTGCTGTATCTGTCCTGGTCCGTGCACCCTCGCCGTCTGTTCCAGCTGTGCTGGGAGCTGGGGTGGATCCGGCGCTTCCTCCTGTGCCTGGCCTGGTGTGAGAGAGTTTGATTAGTGGGAATAAATGAAATTGGTATAAGGAATTGAGCTCGGAAAATTTTTAAGAATTTTCTTTATTCTTTAACCTTCATTCCTGTCGTTATATTCAATTAGGTCGCCTGAGGAAGGACTTGCTTAGCTAACACACCAGTGTAGTAAGCAGCTCATTCCTCACTTTGGGACCATATATGAACAATTGACTAGGCGCGAGCAAATGCCGAGACCCCAGTGAAAATTGAAATCACCTCCACTAGGTTGCCGACCTTCGCCATTCGCCGAAGTGAATCTAACGAGTGCTCTCACAACACAGGAAGGCTCTCACAACAAAAAATTATTGTTGTGTGGTGCCGTATATTTGGTCCAAAACTCAGAATCAGTCTCAATTTGGTTAGTCGAGTGTGAAGAACACTTGCATAACATTGTTGTGTGGGGTGTAACGAAAAGACAGTGTTAAACATAACAACTTAGTTTATTCAATAAAGTACTAACTACTACAACAAAACAAGAGGAAAATATCAATGACGTTACTCGAAATCCTTCCTGTGACACTATTAATGACAGCTAGACACCAGCCCCTCGGACTGCATAATGAACTAACTCGATCATAAGCGTGACCACAGAGGAATCAACAAGCAAGCAAGAACTAACAGATCTATAATCACAATTACAACAACTGACACAGTGGGTTCTGAAACACGTCTCCAGTAACCTCCTAACTGTTCTACGCCTCAGTGCAGTCTACACCTGCAATGGCGGTTGCAATGCTATCAAATCAGTAGCCTTTCAATGACAACAATAACTAATGGGTTCACTGGCAACTCCAGCACCCTTCCTCAAATTAATCCTTACATTAACACTCCGTCCCACGGACGATCAACAATCAATAACAATAACATTTACGTTCATAATAAAATAACATTTACGTTAATTTAATAACTCTTACAACTGTCACTAGTAACGCGGAAATTACACAACACTCTACCCGGTATACCTGATCAACCAGGCTGTGACTCATACGTCAGGCTGCGAGCAGCCGCGTCCAACAGCCTGGTTGATCAGTCCAGCAACCAGGAGGCCTGGTCGACGACCGGGCCGCGGGGACACTAAGCCCCGGAAGCACCTCAAGGTAAGGTAACCCGTCGAGCATTCAGTGAGAAAATCCCATCAATCCCTGTACTCATAGACAGCTGATTAATCTCTTTACTAGTTACGTTAATTTACGTTAATCGGTTACAATCACTCAGCGATGGTAAACTCTGATTTACAATGCCCAACGTGCTAAGAGAACGGTAATCACACGAGATTACCTTTAGAGTAATTAATTACTATCCTCAAGATCAATAATTAAATAGTTAAATACGCAACTTTTCACACTGGCTCAGCAATTTACATTACGGTATGAATTCCGTCTAAGCCTTCCATACTCAAACCAATTCAGGTGGCTAATAACAGTAATTAGGCACCACGTTCACGTTATTCTAAAACGACGTTACTCCTCCCACGAGTCAATCAAGTGCCGGTACTTCCGGACAGATAAATAACGACGTTACGTTAATGGAACAATGGAGCCTTCGTGTGAGTCGATCAAACAAGGATCGAGGTTAGTTACTTTGACTTTCTGAAACACGTCAATTTCCCGGCCCACTGACCGTTAATTACGACAGACAATACTCTAATTCTTATCTGGCTGATGGCTAGGCTCCTTGAGACTGCCGTAGCTGCTTGCAGGAAAGTAAATTAACCCAAACGTATTCTACGTTACTCAAATTATCAAAGAACAAATTCTCTTAAAGCAATGGGCGTTCCCTTGGTTACGTTATATTAATTGCCTCGCAATCACCTCACTGAATACTGGACTTCGATGTCCTACCAGATAAACAGGAGAATATAAAACCCAAGTACTCGTCTACAGCCGAGTTCACCCACGACAATGACAAATCAAACTAACAAATCACAGTGATTTACGTTACAATCCAGTTGCAATGACAATACTGCAGAACCTAGTAAAATAACATACAGGACATGAACCCTCTAGAACACTGCCCCACAATGACTTTACTGAACTACAATCACATACGATGATTGCTCAACACTAGCAACAACCACCATCAAATAACAACCCCTTTGCAATAACACACACGGCAAGTACTCTAATTTCCAAGTATTAGAATACTGTCCAACACTTACTGTTGCAAATGACCAACAGTGTCCTCAATAACCCTTTAGAACACAGGTCCACAATTTGCGATCACCACAGTAAATAACACAATAACACTGGACACTGTGACACTACGATTATATATATATATATATATATATATATATATATATATATATATATATATATATATATATATATATATATATATATATAGGGGGGTACCACCTCTGGTGCAATTATAGGGATCCACAGCCTCAGAGAAGGGAACACAGAGCATTCAGGGAAAAACTTGCCATTTAACTCTGAATACATAAGGGTGTTCGCTTCTCCTACCACCCCCCTTTTTTATGGTGTACACTTTATTATGCAAGGTTATACAGTTACATATCTGATTGTATACAAAAAATGAACATTAAGAGGACACAAAAATAGTTCGCTTCCTAGAGGCTGTAGATTTCCTCGAACTCCTCCGACGTTGGGCAGGAACCGATGATGCAGCGAGCATTCCCCCTCTGGATCGCGACACTGAGGCGCTGAAAGAGAAAGCTTGCCGCTCTAGGGTCTCTTGTGGTGTCAATGAGCTTGGAACCTAGATCCTTAAGAAACCTTCTTGCACTCTCTCCCCATGGGCCTAGGGTCTCAGACCCTATTGGAACGAAGTTGTACCGATGATCTAATTGCCTGTACTTGGCTGACTTGTCTCTTTCTCTGCGTGTCGCCGCGGCTCCTGCTGTGCCGGCAGAGAGGTTGATGTATGTAGCTGCCAGGGTGGATACGCAAGTATAGTCCCATGCCAACTGTCTGCTACCCTTCCACGGACGCAGTGTGATTCCATCTGGTCGGCCGGCAAAGCTAACAGAGTCACGGTTCAGAAGGTTGCGGGGCTCTCTCTCCGCTGGACACTGGGCAGAGGCAAGGCTTCTTTTAATGATGTTGACTTCATCGTGTCTAGTGTGCCAACCACCAGATTTTCCACAGTGCAGGCCATGCAATCCATATTCGTCAGCATCTGCCTCGCTGCAAATACACCTATGAACAGTGTGGATAGGGGCAGCAAGACGGAGAGCGACTGCAATACGGAGCTCCTGCGGATCAAGACGTGTGCCTGTCGCAGACATAGGGACTGCCAAAAGGAAGTCCCCTGCATGGGGAGCCTGTACAGCTGTGGGGCGTGCACGATCACTGGGGGTTGTTGCTGCCTCCAGCAAAGCTGTGGCTTCTTTGTCTGCAATGGGGCTGTCCCAACTGGATTGTTTCTTGGCTTTCGGCATGGCTGGTCTGAGTGCTGGGTCTGCCATGGCACCCCATTTCGTGTCGCATTCCGTGTAGTGGGGGTCCTGTATCCCCACTACATCACTGAGGGTGTCAGGTAGAATTTCCTTAACCAGGTCATCTGATGCTGAGGAGGAAGACAGGAAGGCTGGGACAGCAATTTGGGTGGCGGAATATATATTATATGTATATATATATATATATATATATATATATATATATATATATATATATATATATATATATATATATAATTACTGCTGACACATGTAGCCTACAGCTATCAAACGTTATTGGGAACACTAAGGAGATCTCCCACTCCTTACATCACATGGGTGAGTGATTTATTGATCCCGCATGCCGATTAAACACTACCGAGTTACGTTACTCGAGAGAGCGACAGCCTCGTCACTCACCAAATTCTACCAAAATTACGTTAATACTGCAACCACAATATATATATATATATATATATATATATATATATATATATATGTCGTACCTAGTAGCCAGAACGCACTTCTCAGCCTACTATGCAAGGCCCGATTTGCCTAATAAGCCAAGTTTTCCTGAATTAATATATTTTCTCTATTTTTTTCTTATGAAATAATAAAGTTCACCATTTCATTATGCATGAGGTCAATTTTATTTAATTGGAGCTAAAATTAACGTAGATATATGACCGAACCTAACTACCCTACCTAACCTAACCTAACCTATCTTTATAGGTTAGGTTAGGTTAGGTAGCCGAAAAAGTTAGGTTAGGTTAGGTTAGGTAGGTTAGGTAGTCGAAAAATAATTAATTCATGAAAACTTGGCTTATTAGGCAAATCGGGCCTTGCATAGTAGGCTGAGAAGTGCGTTCTGGCTACTAGGTACGACATATATATATAATACATATATAATCACACTTGTCACGGCCCTGGGAACAATACAAGAAATTAAGGCCACACTGTGGTACACTCCACAATAATCATTGCCAGGAATCACTGACGTTACACACACACTAACCTGAGAGCTCAGTGTTGGAATTCCACACCTGCAAGATTACACATGGAAATGATATCACTTCGTCCCACGGACGATCAGAATGATTTAATTACCACAATGGAATAATATAATTATTACATGGACATCCTCTCAGTCCTTGGCTAATCTATATATACTCTGTTCCCGTGTGTACCCACACACACACACACACACACTGTACGTCTGTGTACACAAGACGTAAGTCCCTCTGGACTGACAAGATGACAACACCGGGTGATTATCTCCTCGTCCACACTTCACTTCACCTCTGCAGGTGTTGTGTGACAATGTGACGGAACACCTGACTTTCGAATTCAAGCTTTAGAGATTACTAATCACCAGAAATACACACATAGGTACTTACTCATTCCTACTGGCGGCTTACACACCATTCCCATACATCAGGCACCCCGCTACGGGTGGCTGGCTCGCTCACAGTGGTGGTAGGCGGGCTGGTACCTCACGTGGTATCTTACGTACACTTGGTGCACACACGAACCCCTCCCATTCACAACACGGGTCGGTTCGCACCCTCGACCCACCGATGAAGTGAAGCGTTCGTACCCAGGTGACGCGCACAACGATAGCATCTTACACAAACATGGGAAATCTGCCTTAAAGCACTGACACGAAATTCCCGTTCCCATCGACTGCTACAGAGCACTAGCAAGTTTAATCATCACTGGTATGGGATCTACGAGTCTGTTACTGCTCGTATGCACATTACCCCACAATCCCAGATCACAAGATCTCCTCTGCCCACTATACACTGTCTTTCTCCCTTCGAGCGACGACTCAGGCCGGATTCTGTGACGACCCTCGTCGTAGATGAAGCAGGAGGTGAAGCAGTTGAGTACTCAAGCCACCACGACGCCCTATACTCAATTTGGCCGAATTGAGTACAGAGAGCGTCTTGACAAAGTGGCGGCTCTGTTCAGAATGACGCATACACCGGCGATTCCCGCGTCCTACTCGAAATAACCAATGAGAGGAAGGCATACAGCGGCCTACCCCTCTCAACCAATCAGCGATGGTGTAGCAAGGCCCCCTAGGGCAACTCCAAGATGGCCGACCAACATGGCGGCTCAAGATGTTTACTAAGATGGCGGCTGTTTCCATGACGACGACTGGCTAGCGCGCGGAGGCCCACAGCTCACCCCACGCCTGGGGCCTAGCTTGTTTCCCGCGCAAAGTCAAGTCTCGCTCAAGCCATACAATGAGATGATGCTATCGGCTCTAGCACTGTCCACAGACGTGCTACCCCGGCCAGGGTAACATTTCTGGACTGCTGGTGACTGGGGCTCTCACATGAGCCCAAACACTAGATGTTTCGGTTGCTGGTTACCAAACTTAAGTCCGCACACTTAACAAGTGCACTTAACAAGTGTACTGGCAATCACAGGCATAAGAACACTATTGTAAGTGAGCTGGTGAACCATCCCCTCACATGGTGCCCCATGTGGTTGAGGATGCTGCCGTACTGCTGCGTGCGTCGGTTCGCTCGGCTAGTGTTGCGCGTGTCGCTGAGTCTGCCTCCGGGTCTGATGATGTGCGGCCCGAGCCTATGCGTTCCCGGCGTTCTTCTCCTGCGTGGACTGACGTTGGCGACTTCGACGAGTGTGGTCCTTCTGGTGACGGTGGGGTGGCTCCGGTTGTGGTGCACACTATGGTGGTGGCGGAGGTGCACTTGCCTGAGGATGTCAGTGCCGGTGTTTCGGCCTCCCCTTCTCGTCTGGTGTCCGAGGGTCCTGCTTCAGGTGCGTTCCCTGCGTCGGATGGCTCCGGTTCTTCGTGGGGGGTGGTTCCCCCTGCTGAGGTTGGTGGTGTGCAGGGCGGCCTGGTGATGGTGTTGAGAAAGGATGCTCGCTCTGGGAGTTCTGTGGCCCCTTCCTCGTTACCCGTTTCCTCGGCAGCAGTCATGCCGCCTCTTCCGTCTCCAGCAGTCTCTTCCGTGTCTCCTGCAGTCTCCATGGAGGTGCTACTGCCTCATCGTCCGGCCCCTGCTCCTGTGCGTGCGACGGCGAGGCAGTCTCGGCAGCCCTCGTCCGCTTCTCCAGTGTCGTCTGCTTCCTCGAAGGGCGTGGATGGCACTCCCCGGCCTCGTTATGCGGCTTGCGTCAGTGACCTCGGGCGTTGGCCGTTGCCGCCCGATCTGAATGTTCCTGAGTTTATGGTAACCCCCCCTCGGCAGCGGGGGATCAAAAACCCTACCGACCTTGAAGATTTGGTCTGGGAAGCTTACAAGAGGAAGTATCCTTACGATTTTTTCCCGGAGAAGTACATTTCTCACATTGTTCCTTGCAAATGATTTCTGTGTATTCTGTGTTTCCTGTTGTGTGCATGTTGTGGGGTGCGGATGGGGTGTGTGTGTGAGTGGGTGGGGTGGGTTTTGTTTCCCGGTTCCTGCGTGCTCCGGTTTGTGTTGTGGGTTTTCTTTGTATGGCTGGTGGGTGGGTGTGCGGTTCCTGTGCGTTTGTGTGTTCGGTTGTGGATGTCGTGTGTGCTTGTTTATGTCATATTGTGTGCCCTTCAGGCTGTTGGCATG